>APFE030644719.1:72786-131767 GCA_000404065.3 Pinus taeda | reverse complement strand
CTATGAAGTCTAGAGCCCATTTTTCAAATGGCTCTAGGTGAACTTGGGGCTGAAGGGGCATCTCATCGGTAGCTGTTGGCCTGCCCATTCTTTGGCAAATGTCACAACTCTTTACATACTTCTTGGCATCCTTGAAAATGGATGGCCAGTAGTATCCAAGAGTTAGAACTTTGAACGTTGTCCGCTTAGCTGCAAAATGCCCACCACACGGTTCATCATGGCAAGATTTTAAAATATCAATTACCTCATCATTTCTTACACATCTTCTAATGATCATGTCATAGCCAGTGTAAAATAGATCGCCATTGAGCCATGAATGTCTAGCACTTTGTTTTACTAGTCTTTTCCTTTCCTTTGTGGTAAAGTGTGGAGGTGTCCTTCCTGTAGACAAGTAATTAGCCAAATCAGCATACCAAGGATTTACTATAGAAATGGAAAATAAATGTTCATCTGGGAAAGAATCTTCAACTGGAACAACCTCACCTTGGTTTTACAGTCTAGAAAGAAAATCTGCCACCTGGTTCTATTTACCTGGTCTATCTAACACTGTGATGTTGAATTCCTGTAACAATAGTAACCATCTGGTAACTCTGCCACTAGTTATTGGTTTATTCATTAAATGTTTTACGGCAGAATGGTCAGTATGCACAAAGACTTCATAACCAGTTATGTAATGTCGGAATTTGTTCACAGCATATATGATAGCAAGTGTTTCCTTCTTAGTGACCGTGTAGTTTAACTCTGCAGGTGTTAGATTTTTGTTAATGAAGTAAATGGCATAAGTACAAGATTCTTCTTTTTGGCCTAATGATGCACCCACTGCAGTGTCAGATGCATCTGTAAAGATATGGAATGGTAGGCTCCAATTAGGCCCTCTCAAGACTGGTGCAGTTGATAACTTCTTTTTGAGCAGTTCAAATGCTTGTTGGCAGTTCTCATTCCAACTGAAAAGTACATCTCTTGATAGAAGTTTAAACAAAGGTAAAGCTATCTTACTAAAATGTTCAATAAATCTTCTGTAGTAGCTTGCATACCCAAGGAAACTTCTTACCTCTCTTTGATTCTGTGGTATTGGTAAATCAACAATGATCTGGATCTTTGCTGGGTCAACTTTGATCCCTTGAGAAGAAATATAGTGGCCTAACACTATCCCTTCGTTCAACATCATAAAACATTTCTCATTGCTGAGGGATAGGTTAGATTCAATACATATTTTTAAAACTCTCTCAAGGTTTTCTAATGCATGGTCAAATGAATTGCTGTATACTGAAAAATCATCCATATACACTTCAACACAATCATGAATTAAATCAGCGAAAAATAGCTAATACCGCTCTCTGAAATGTAGCTGGAGCATTGCAAAGTCCAAATGGCAAAACATTGTAAGCATAAGTCCCCCAAGGACAGGTGAAGGTGGTTTTGTCCTGGTCTTCTGAAGCTATCCTTATCTGGTTGTAGCCACTAAAACCATCAAGAAAAGAGAATGACGATTTCCCGGCTAGGGTGTCTAAGACTTGGTCGATAAATGGTAGTGGAAAATAATCTTTAAACGTGGCTTTGTTTAGTTGTCGGTAATCAACACAAATGCGCCACTTACCATTTTTCTTGTGCACTACAACCAATGGGGATACCCACTGACTGTCAGAAATAGGATATATGAAATTAACTCTCAATAATTTTTGCAACTCCTCTCTGACAATATCTTGGAGCATGGGGTTCATTCTTCTTTGTGGTTGCCTCACTGGTTTGATAGTGTTATCTGTGTAAATGTGGTGAGTGCATGTGTCAGGATTAATGCCATGCATATTGGTATAATCCCAAGCAAAGGCTTTTTGGTATGTCCTCAAGAGTCAGATTAATTTCTTTTGCTGAGATGAGTCTAAATGATTGCCTATGTTCAAAGTTTTCCCTGGACTAATCTCTATAACCTGACTCTGAGTGTTGGTGATGGATTGAACTGGAAAGATGTTATGAAAGGTGGTTTGCAAAGATTGGATGGTGCATGTTTCCTGAAAATTTTGAGCTAAAAGTACATCTGCAGCGTGATATTGGTCATGTCTCAAATTTTCGGAAATATCTGGTTGAGCAAGAAATAGTTCTACCAAATCATTATTGTCGTGTTCTTGGAAATCATAGATTTGGTCAATGCTAAAAATGGATTGTACTTCTTCTTTGTCATTAAATTTGTCATCAAGCCACAAATTATGTGTTACTGCTGGTGATTGTGCCGATGGGTAGAGGGTGAGTTGTTTTCTTTCAGTCCCTCTCGAGATGATCATGTTGCCAGATCGACATCCTATAAATGCATCAGCAGTCGCTAACCATGGCCTACCAAGAATGATAGGGTGTCCTCCTAAATTGGATTTAGGTTGGAGGACTAAAAAGTCCACCGGATACTCCCAAGAGTCCAGTGAGACAATTATGTCTTCCAAAATCCCTTCAGGAATCACTTTAGACCTATCAGCTAGTTCAAGAACAATTGTTGTA
Organism: Pinus taeda; assembly: GCA_000404065.3. NCBI lineage: Eukaryota > Viridiplantae > Streptophyta > Pinopsida > Pinales > Pinaceae > Pinus > Pinus taeda. Next base: position 129,280 of record APFE030644719.1, on the reverse strand, counting down.
TGTTGCAAATGGTAAGCTGGAATTTCTCATGGTCTCTAGAGTCATGACATTAATTGCGGCGCCAAGATCTATCAAAGTGTTTGGAATTTGTATGTTGTTAATGATGATGGTTACTTTGGGAATGTCGGGATCAACATACTTCTATATGGAAACGGTATCGGTCATAAGGCCTGCTAAATGTCCTATGACATGAATAGTTTGAGAATCAATCCTTTTCCTAGCAGGCTTCTTGAGGCACATGTCTTTGATGGCTTTAGTGTAGATAGGAATGTCTTTTATAGCTTGCAGTAGCGGGATTTTTATGTAGACATTTTTAAGCTCGTCTAAGACATCAAACTGTGGTATAGACAATGGAGGTTTGATTTGGACCAATCGGTCTGGAAAAGGTGGATTCAATGGTTTCATTTTCTTATCACCGGTATCATCGTTTGATTTCTTTTGATTTGTTATTTCATTTTAGTTTTCTATGTTTTCTTCTCGCCTATCTGTTATTGGAGAATCTTTCTGGAGTACCTTGCCAAACCTCAAGTTTATGTTTTGCAAGGGTAGTGTGGAATATGAAGTTCCCTCTTCTACATTGTAGGCTAGCCTCTCTACTCTATTATTCGGATTTGGGACACTTTGAGCAGGAATTTGTGTGGGTCTGGAAGGTTGTGAGTTAGCTGGAAATTGTAGTTGTGGTGGATTTATTGGTGGAGGAGCAGGCAGTGCTGGTTGAGTAGGTTGAGGTGGATAAACAGCTTGCTGAGGATACTGCTGATATGGTTGAGGATGTGATTGATACGGTTGATGATATTGTTGATATGGTTGTGAATATGGTTGGTGTGATTGAGGATATGTAGGATAAGATTGGGAGTACTGTTGAGATGGTCTCCATTGTTGCTGTGGGTTATTTTGGTGCTGCCATGGCATGGGTACATTCCATGAATTTTGTGCATACATTTGATCATTGACAGGAAATTGCAAGTTTTGATTTGGGAACATACCTTGAGGTGCTGGTCTTGGCTGCCATGGTCTTTTTGCGCCCATGTAATACATGTTTTCCATCTCTGCATTGGCTGCCATGTTATAGTTCTGCAAAACCTTAACTTTAGGACAGTTAAATATATCATGATGTTCAGTACAGAAAGCACAAACTTGAATGCTGTCTAGTGGACAGTCCTTTAATGCATGTTTCTTCCGGCACTTGGGGCAGAAAATAGCCATTACCTGATCTTCAGCTTCTTGTTTCTTTTTGGCTTTTAGAGTGTCAATTTGGTTCCCTATTGTGCTTAACAAATATGTCTTGAATTCTTCTAACAGGTTGCCTATCTCAGCCCTTGTGACACTTGTTGAATTGGAATTGGTAACCTTGGATGACAAGGTTCTTTTTCCCATTTTAGCTTTACTCCTTGAATACTTTTCGCATAGATCAACGATTTCTTCAAAGGGTAAAATAGAAATGTCACCTTTACCCATTAAGTTGAGGTCATCCATGTATTCCTCTCGGATACCTTTGAAGAATATTGTGCGGGTCAGTTCAAGAGGCATAGTTCGATGTTTAGATTTTTGTAAGTTGTAGACAAACCGTTCCAAGTATTCCTCTAAGGTTTCATCCTCTTGTTGGCTCATTATAAAGATGTCATCTTTAGAGTCTTTGGATCTGCAGTAGGGTTGATATTTCCTTAGAAATACTTTTCTCATACCATCCCAATCAGTGATAGTATGCTCACCAAGCCCCATGTACCATCTCAAGGCTGATGCCTTTAGTGTGGCTGGAAAAAGTCTGAGTCTATGGGCATCATTAGTATAGCCATATGTCTGACATACAATGTCAAATTCAAAAAAGAATGAGTCCGGATCTTCTGAAGCCATACCATAAAAATTAGGTAGCACTGATGGTGGTATATTTTTCATTTTGATTTCATCATCTTCCTATGGTTCTTGTATGGGAAAAGGAAAAGTTGACTCTTCCTCATCTCTCTGTCTTTGATGTGGTGCTGATCCATCTCCTTCCTCAGCCATCTTAGTAGATTTCTCTGTATCATAGTCACTTATTTCAAAGAGGCGATTAAGGTAAGAGTGTTCAGTCTCTGGAGAGTGTTCAGTCTCTGGAGAGTGTTGAGTCACTGTGCTACTTTCTCCTTGTGTGGCAGACCTAGGAAAGTCCCTCTTCTGTGATTTATGTATGAATAAAGTTTGCCTTTCGACGAGAGTAAGTCTCTGCCCTGATTTTTGTTTATCCTCTCATGCTTGAATGATATTTTCCTCAGTTGGTGTTGAATTCTTTACAGAGTCTGCTACTGATGATGATGGGTTAGTTTTTGAATGGTGGGGGGTTCTTATGAATCTACCCTGATTGTCTCTAAACCTAGGCATAAATGAACATGACTTTAACTATATTTTTGTTTATTTTTGTTTATTGAATTTTTTTTTTTTCAATCCTTTAAGTACGCCTCCCCGGCAACGGCGCCAAAATGTAGTGTCCTATCTAGGGTGCTGGACTGGGCTAAATTTATTATCGACCAGGGTGCGTAGACTTAGAGGCGTGTGCCTAAAATATATAGACATAAAGGATCTAATCTAAGCCTACTCTTCCTAATTATAATGTTGTGACTTGATCTAATATTAAACTATCAATCAAGTTTTTAACTAAGCATCAACTATGTATCATTATCAGCTAAGATCCAATTCATAACATGCTGTGTATCACTGTATTTGAAGGTTTCGGTCCCCTTACAGAGACACCAAACATAAAACCCCTGTTCAATGGTACCCAACATTCATGAACATTTATCACAAACATGCAAAGTAAAAATCATAAGCATATAGTGCATGACAGTGCTTTACAAAGCAACCCTGGATCGAATCCCTTACAGGATATAATTCACAATCTGAATGATGGCCTATTCAAGCGCATGCATAAACACATGAATATAAACATAGATTTAATCCCTATGCATATATTTCAATACCAAATAACAATCAAACGCTCTGACTGTAAACGCAATTAAAATGACACTGTGAACGCAATTAAAATGATAACATAAACGCAATTAAAATGGCAACAGTATACCATGTACGCAGGGCCCGTCCGCGTTCTTGGTATACCGAGCTTATCCCACGATCACCGTATTAAACAATGCACTGTGATTATAATGCAGTCTTGTTTGTATTAAATCAAAGCTCTGTTCATGAAACGACAAATAAAAACGTAAACGGACATATAACCAGGTTCGGCCTTATAATTACATACGGTTCACATCCCTTGAAAATGGATGTTCATCCATGGGCGGCTGTTGTCGTTTTTACAAAAACGCAAAATGTTTCTATCCTAGCTTACACACATAAAAAAAAAGGAAACAACTAAAAATCGGATTGAACTGTGACTGTGTGTTGTCGTTGCCTTTGTTGCCAACATGCCATAGTTGACCAGGTGTTGACCGCGCATGTAGGAGGGTTGTTTCCGCTGCAGGATAGGTGATTTTCCATGCTTGGACATTCCACTTTTCGCCCATACCTTTCGCTCTGGCCTGGTTGTCATGCCACATGTCAAACGATAAGCCATTTACAGGTTGTTGGGACTTCCTGTAGTCATTTTGCCCAAAAATCCTAATTTATTAACACAAAACCCTTAAATCAATTTAAATGCAATTCAACAACTATAAAACTATTAATTAATCAATTTCCAAGGCATTTGAGGGACAAATGATGAAAAGAGGTAGGTAATGGTCATGTTTTGGGAGGGAAAAAGGGGTCATAGAATGGTACCAACAGTGAGTATGAGGCAAAGAGGAAGAGATAGTGTCAAAAGACCAGTGCAAAGGCAAAGAGGCAGACGCAAAGCCGGTGGGAGCCACGTAGAGGCCAGCGATGACTGCGCAGAGGCTAGAAGGGCCTGCGTCACCCATGCAGAGGCTGCAGAAGTGACGCGGAGAGCCAGAGAGGTTGCGCAAAGCCTCAGAGGGCTAACACAGAGGGTTCCAAGTTGACAAAGAGGCTAGGAGGGCCGACACAATGCTTCAGATTGTGCTGGTGAGGGTTTCGTGGGGCAAACTTTCAGAATATCTACTTGTGAAGAGAGGTATTACGACCAAATTATTTATCTCTGTCGGGTGAGCCAGTTTGGCACCCAGTGTACTCAAGAAAGCTGCTTAATAATAAAACCCTCAGAATTGTTGCACTAGTTTTCCCAAGTTGGGTTTTTCCAGGGACGATTGTCCAAAAATAATAGTGTCCCTTGTGTGTTTGTCTATTTCTTTCATTTGTTGATATGTAGATGGTTGAGACTGTATTGTGTTTATTTCAGTATTTATATGGTTAAATAACTGTTAGTAATTAAACAAGTAGGTGCAATAACAAGAGAATACAGATAAAATTTCTAACGGGTAATACTTAGAAATGTCAATACTTACATTATTATTGTTATGTCGACTCTAATTATATTATGACCCCTTAGACTCCTATATATATAAACGAGGTCTTGCCATTTGTATCATCCAAGAATTTTTCATTTGTGTAATGTAAAGGAGTTTTCCCCCTCAGAGAGGTTGATTTCTAAGTCGTTGATCCATCTTTTCTATCTTTTTGTAAGTTGATTTCATAGCATACAAACAACATCATCATCAATTTCGTTAGATTTACAAAAACCAAGAAAATCATATATGTGTTTGGCTATGAATGTACAACCCTCACCGTCAAACCTAAATTGCAATAAGTGATGAAACTGTTCTGCAGAGATGAAAAGTTTACCAGGGAATAAGTTAGAAAAACATTTTGGGATTACGATTTAGGAAGGAGTCATTTAAGATCAAAGATTCAAACCAAACTCAATGGGCACAGCGTGTCATCTAGCCCTACTTATAGCGCCAATTGTTGATGGTGCTAGAAATCCGTCAACCGAGGGGGTCTCCCCGATGTGAAGTTCCAATTAGACCTAACATTGTTTATGGTAGGAGCCCCAACCAGAAATATGATTGGTTGCCATTGTTCTTAAGGATTTGCCTTGGCTGCAATTATTAACATAATAGGTTATACAACATTCTTTGAAACAAGCAAGTTGAGACTGAGTGATCCAAGATCTTTTACTTATATATGCATCAGAATTACATGGAACAAATTTTATTAACTAGGAAACTTAAAAGCACATAAAACAATGCAAAAATAGCAAGATAAGCATGAAACCATGACACAAAGAGTTGATTACAGAGTTCATCCAATTTGGACTACATCTTCGGGCCCTACTCAATAGTGGGGAGGTCGTCTTTCATTAAGTGGCATAAAAAAAGAGATAAAGTACAAGCAACATTCATTTACAATCCTTATACCTCCAAGTTGGAAGATGGATGAAGAATGGAGAGCCCGCTTCAGAAATAGATAGTAACACTAAAATCCTAGCGAAAACTCATGCAAAAACACCTATCCGAACACCCAATTCGGATAATCGAGCCTTCTGCACCTTCTCGAGACCTCCTTGCTGCTCAAGGCGAGGTCTCGCCCTGCTGCCAGGTCAGGGCCTGTTGCACACAATAGCTTCTGAACTAATTTGCCAGTCCTCTGCCCCATTTCTCTAACACAGATAGTCTTTTATATATGTTGGCGGTAAACCCCTCAACTCCCAAGGAATTCTAAACAATAGCCCAAGCTAGCAGGCGGGTTTGATTTAATATCGAGGATCTCGGGTCGCGACAACAACCCTTACTTAACATGGCAAAACACTTTAATTGCGCATTTAGCCCGACGGCCTTTTACTATCAGTGTTTCCCCCATCAGTGTTTCCAATCAGCAAACAACCTAAAAACCCATACATCAAGCACCCTGCGATAACCACAGACCCAACGAACTATTAACCACGATATCTAATATTTCAGGGCTGGGAGTCTATATCGCAAATCGCAATCAGCGTTTCCAAAATTGGTACAACATGCGATTGCTTTTCCCCTTTGCGAAATGTGATTGTGATATCGCAATCACAACATGATTTTGCGATTGTGATCGCACCGCAACTTGCCTTTCTCCGGGGGCCGGTTCTTTAACCTCCTCCTTTTGCGATGGGCGATTGCGATTTGATCGCATCGCACCCATAACTCGCTTAGGGCCGATTTTCTTTAAGCCACAACCTCTTTCTCCTGTGATCCACGATATGTGAGACCAATGGCAGCCTACCACTTGGTGCTTCCCCATTCGCGGAAAGTGTCTTCCATGTCATCTCCTCCTGCCACCTGTTCAAGTCGAACATAAACTTTGACTTGCTCTAACTTCTTCGTATGAACTCGGATTTGAGTGTCGTTCGCACTATTGGAATCAGGATGACGATTACTTCGATCCGATGCTAAGTTTATCCAAATTCTGCCACTTTGAGTTTTGAGCATTTTACCATGCCACTAGTACTTCTTTAAAGATCCACTTGGATCAATCCTCCCCACTAAGATCTTTTGGACCGCCAAAATCCCTTTCAGTCAATTGGCAAGTGAGGAAATTGCTCCCTCACTTTTTCTTTCTCCATCCACCGAGCTTTACTCGGATGCATTCTTTTGAAGCCCACACAAATGTACTCCACCAAAAGCATTAACACATCCCACACACTGCCTGTGTTTCCTCACCAAACCACACTTTCAACCACCTTCAGGCAAAGCTAGTACATCTTTTGCAATCATATACAAACCATACATGATAAACAACCCCACTTGCCAAGAGTTTATATAACACACTCTTTGGTCAAGTTTTACATGATAGAAACCAATACCCAAACTACTCATAATAAAAGGCCACAAACATCATCGTTGTGTTTTGAAGCGATGGAAAACACATCATCACTTTTTACATTTACTTGCAACGCATGATTTATAAATCATGGCCATAACAAGATACTTTCTAAAAAAACCATCTTTTACTTAATAAAGTAAATGGGTCATCTTGTGGCGGACTAGTTTGTGGAATATCCTCAATGACTGGATCCTTCATGGGTTCTTTTTGGGCCTGAAGTGTCTGGCATGGAGGTTTTTGATGTTCATCCTTATTGCAATGATTCTTCCTTTTCCAAACTTTCTGGATCGTCTTGGAATGCTTTCTCCCGATGTGCCTTTGATAAGTGTTCATGGATCCCTCACTGTCACTAGAATGTGATGAGGTACCCTCATCATCTGTCCTTGGTGGGTCGCTGGTTGTTTTGGACCATTCCCCAACTTTCTTCCTGACATACCCAAGCCCTACATGATGAAGCAATTCCTCCACTTTGATGGGGTTCGTGATGCCCTAGCCATTAATGTCAAGGCCCTTCCCAGTGATACCCCATTTTCTTCAATAGTTTGGATCTGATACCTGTAGTATGTTTTTTAAAAGCAACGGAATCATCATCAGAAAAGGTAAATGAAATTGAAGAGTCACTTTTTACCTCAAGGTGGTTATGTTGCAGCTTTTCTAAGGCCTTGTCCTTAACTTGCAACTGGCGTAGCAACCTTTGTTTCTCCTTTTTTTCTTCATGTAAGAGTCTCCTTAGCTCAGTGTTCTCTACTTGAATGCTTTGGTTGATCTCCTCAAGTTCCTGGAGCCATGGTGCATTGTGTGTCCTTTTCACCTTTGGTACAATACCTATTGAAATTTTTGTTTCATCGCCCGAATCAGAACCCAAATCGAAGGGTCCATCTAATGTGATCCCAAGAGCTATAATCTTCCTTTCGTCACTAGAATCTGACCCCAGGTCAATTGGTCTACCTCGTGCAAATCCCATAGTTTTGACGTTCTCATCTTCCTCTAATTAAGACTCGCGATCTTGTCACATGGTGGCAGTTGTCTTCTGCCTCTCCTTTCTGTCATTCTTCTCAGGCCTCAGCTCAGGGTGCAGTTTCTAGCAATTCTCTTCGTTGTGTCCCTCTTTCTCACAATGTGTACAAGAGGGTTTTGCCTCTCTTCTCTTGGCGGTTTTGGCTCCTTTTGGGTGGTCACTTTGTTCATGCGTCCCCCTTCTCTCAAGATGCATGGCCTTCACACTGGCCTCATCGATAGTAGCAAGCTCGAACAATGGTAATGAATGCCTTATGTAACTATGTAAGGAACCGATATACTTAGTTACAATCTCTGTGAATCTAATGGAAGACTCAAATTCAATGCTTGTTTCCTAAATTCTTCAGTGAAGTTTTGCACATTTTGACCCTTGCTTTGCCTTAGGTGTTGCCATTCCATTAATGTTTTTTGTTTATATCCCAGAAGGTTAAATTGATTCATCAATACATAAACAAAATTTGACCACGAGGAAAGAAGGTTACCCACATTTTTGTTGCCTTGCAATCTTCTCTCCCACCAAACGAGAGCAATGCCACTCTGTCAAAGGGATACCAACTGGGTCTTTGCCTCGTCTTCCTTGATCTGTTGAATCCGGCAGTAGACCTCAATCTGCGTAATCCAATCGTTGAGAATTTTTGCATTACATTCTCTAGTGTTAAATTGGCAACTAGGGGCAAACTCCATGTGGTTCAGCTTATTTATGGCGGCTAATATTTTTATTGGATCCCTCTCGTCGAGAGGTGTAGGATTGATCCAAAGATCATCTAATTCCAATAAGTATTTATGGAGATATGAATTTATTTTGTTTATGTAATTATTATCAAGCCGACCAGCGCTTATGTAGGCTCTAGAAGCCCAAAACGTCATGTCTATTCAAACTATACTTTTTTGGTATAAATAGATGAGGAATTGACGTCATTTGAGAACACAATTCTTGAGTGATCTCCTCCTCTCCACGTCTTTGGTTTTTGGAGAAGGAGTGAGACACCAAGAGAAACACACGCTGGCCCAAAGACAATGCCCTACCAACTATGATGATGGAGAACGCAGTCATAAATACACAGATGATCTACATTGTCCAAAAGTCTGATACGCTTGCTCTAAATCTAATCACAACTATGGAGGATAAGCCTAACGCAGCAAGGAAAGGCTCTTCGTTCGGTCTACCATGGATGCAATAGAAAACTCCAAACACAATCACTCAGCGCTGTAAAATCTCAAGCTCTATTGCATATATCAGGTTTTGCTACTTTATACAGAAACGACATCCACCCACAAACACATCGGGATACAGGATAGTTTGTATTTTCGTCACGCAAACTGATACATGCTGCAGCACCATTTGAAATAGAAGCTCGATACAAGTCAAGAGCAAGATCAATGGGGTCCCGTAAAGCAAGAAAGACTTCGAAGCGGATCTGTACCAACACCGTCATCAATAAAAGTCAATGGAGTCACCATGCCTCCTATAGATCAAATACACCCTAAATACTCAATCAATGATCTTCAACTTATCAAGACTGCACAATCTCAACATGGTTTGCGCCACAATGATTATACTCGCTACAAGTATATACTGGAAGGACTGAGGAACAGAACTTGGGAGCAAGTATATGAAGACGCATGGATAAACCTAGCTACAGTGATATGCAGATACTAATACGCAGCAAAGAAAACCTACGTGGACAGCCCTATCGATATACGGATCATATTCATTATGGATGCAATTGTATTTATGATGAATGGAATGCAGAGATATGGATCATATTCATTATGGACACAATTATATTTATGATGAATGGAATGCAAAGATACGGGTCATATTCATTATGGACGCAATTATATTTATGATGAATGGAACGCAGAGATATACGGGTCATAGTCATTATGAACGTAGTCATATTTATGATGAATGTAAACGCTGGTCATTGGGCTGTAACATAAACGCTGGATGCTGGGCAGTAATATATACGCTAGGGTGATACAAGTTACACCCTGTGTATGTATATGGACAGTGATATGCGGTATATGAAGACTCATATATAATGACCTATGCTCATATACGCAGACAAATCTGCAGTACAACATATATACATGGCAAGGTATATAGATGCATGTTATGGCAATAAATATCTATGCAGGCAAAAGGACGTATTATCATAAGGATGCAGCTATGATATAATGTGCATGGGTAGCACAATGATACATGGACCATAGGCAGCACCATGATGAGTATAATCATAAGCATGGTCAGCATGAAGCATGATGAGATCATGGGCAGCATGGGCATCATGAAGCATGATGATGGATAAGATCATGGACATGGGCAGCATGATGATAATTATGATTAGTGCAGCGTGCAGTGGTGCAGCAAGTGGACCAGATGTAGCACTACGATAGGTGAAGCCGTCACCTTGGAGAATCAGTTGAAGCAGAATGTCTTCAACTGATCTCATTGTAATACGAAATGATCTATGCTAGATTTAGATAAGTCAAAGTGTTGATGTCTATTGTAAATGTACTATCTCTCTCACTTTCTCTACTGAACTTTGAAGAACATAAAAGAAGAATTGATCAAGGGTTTCCCCACACATTGTGGGGTTTGTCCCTGGCGAGCGCCACATCTTGTGCCCTCTTGTCTTGGCTTGTCTTTTGCGATTTATATTTGTGTTCTATCTGCAGTTTATCTTAATGCTGATGTGATTGCTAACTATGAAAATTTAAATAAATTGGTCTAGCATAGAACATACCTAAACTTAACATCTAGCATACATAGGCAAGTCAAACTTTACATCTAGTTTAAGGAAAGGTTTCTTAGATGTATGTCTATGACGTATGCAAGAATAATGAGAAGAAGAAGCGGAAACGTCACTAGAAGATGGAGAGGGAGGGGGACCTTCTCCACCATCTCCATGATGTACTGATCTATTGTCATCGACATCTTTCTTCTCGTGCCCAAGTGCCTTTTCATACTCTGAAAATAGCTTGTCCACTTTCTCTGCCATATTGTAAAATACCTTGCCGAAATTATGTTCCTCTTCCCAATGAGCTTCTTCATTTGCCATGTTTCTTCTTCGTTGTGCACATCCTGGTTCAGGATCAAAGGACTTAAGCATTCCTTCGCCTTTTCACAACTTGTTCTCGATTAGCATATACTCATGCAATTCGCATCGATTAGCATATACTCATGCAATTCGCATCAACAAAGACTTGCTCCGATACCAAACTTGATCCAAGATCTTTTACTTATAGATGCATCAAAATTACATGTAACAGAACTTATTAGCCTAGAAACTGAAAAGCACATAAAACAATGCGGAAATAACAAGATAAGCATAAAACCACGACACAAAGTTGATTACGGAGTTCATCCAATTTGGACTACATCTCTAGGCCCTACTCAATAGTGGGGAGGTCGCCTTTCATTAATTGGCATAAAAAAGAGATAAAGTACAAGCAACATTCATTTACAATCCTTATACCTCCAAGATGGAAGATGGACAAAGAATGGAGAGCCCAGCTTCAGAAACAGACATTACCACTAAATCTTGGCAAAAAATCGTGCAAAAACGCCTATCCGAACACCCAATTCGATAATCAGGCCTTTTGCACCTTCTTGGAACCTCCCTGCTGCTCAAGGCGAGGCCCGGCCTACTACCAGGTTAGGGTCTGTTGCACACAATGGCTTCTGAACTAATATGTCAGTCCTCTCCCCCCTTTCTCCGACGCAGATAGTCCTTTATATATGCTAGCGGTAAACCCCTCAACTCCCGGGCAGTTCTAAACAATAGCCCAAGTTAGCAAGTAGGTTTGATTCAATATCGAGGATCTCAAGTAACGGCAACAACCCTTACTTAACATGGCAAAACTCTTTAACTGCGTGTTTAACCTGGCGGCCTTTTACTATCAGTGTTTCCCCCATCGGTGTTTCCAATCGGCGGACAACCTAAAAACCATACATCAAGCGCCCGCGATAACCATGGACCCAATGAACTATTAACCATGATATATAATATATCGGGTCTGGGAGTCCATATCGCAAATTGCAATCAGTGTTTCCAAAATTGGTACAACATGCGACTATTTTCCCCCTTTGCGAAATGTGATTGTGATATCGCAAATCGCAACATGATTTTACGATTGCGATCGCATCGCAACTTGGCTTGCTTCGGGGGCCAATTCTTTAACCTTCTCCTTTTGCGATGGACAATTGCGATTTGATCGCATCGCACCCATAACTCGCTTGGGGCCGATTTTCTTTAAGCCGCAACCTCTTTCCCCTACGATCCGCGATATGCAGGACCAATCGCAGCTTGCCACTTGGCACTTCCCCCATTCACTGAGAGTGTTTGCCACGTCATCACCTCCTGCCACCTATTCAACTCAAAACATAAACTTTGACTTGTTCTAACTTCTTCGTATGAACTCGGATTTGAGTGTCGGTCACACTGTTAGAATCAAAATGACGAGCACTTCGATCTGATGCTAAGTTTATCCAAATCCTGCCACTTTGAGTTTTGAGCCTTTTACCATGCCACTAGTATTTCTTTAAAGATCCACCTGGACCAGTGACGCATACAATTGAGATGTATACAAGGTACTTTCATGGCAAGGAGAAAGAAACTGAGCCTCTAGAATAAAAGTAATAGTAACATCCTAAAAGAGACACAAGAACATAAGAGGATCACAAGTTAATATGCAAAGTAGTTCACAAGCCAACCACAATCATAAAACCAAATACAACACACCTTCAACAAGATAAGTACCAAAGCTACCAAAATAGTTAAATTTTCTTAGTACATATGAATGAAACACATACTAAAACATCTAAAGAATAGTCCTATGATATTCACGATACATGCATGAAAGTTTGTTGGCTCATCGAGCTTCATATATTAAGTGGAAGTGCCAAGATATACAAGTACAATGCTGCCACACTAGCCCCAATAGTGGAACATTAAGTCACCACTTGCTTCTCCAAAGAAATATCTTCTCTCTTATGCCAAGCTAGAGAAGCCAAGGTGAAACTTCAAGTCCTCAAAAGTCTCATTGCTTGAGTTATGAGGGTGTATTTATAACAAATGAGGTGACTCTTGACCTCCCATGTGACTCTTGACCTTCCTCGTGACCCTTTGGCTTCTATATGACTTTAGAACTCAATAGTGACTCTTCATATTCCATGTGACTCTTGACCTCCTGCATGACCCTTTGGCTTGTATATGACTTTAGAACTCAATAGTGACTCTCCATATTCCATGTGGGATCCTTGGTCCTCTGCATATTTTACATTTTCTCATTTTTTAGAATTACATAATTACATTCCACAAATGATGTGGAAAGACACTAGGACACGTGTGACTCTTGACAATGATGACATGGAACTTCATGATGATGTGGCATTCCAAGTTGCTCCTTTTGCTACTTTCTTTGCATATTCATGATGTATCTTTCATGTATTTTGTATTCATCCTCCAAGGGGTTGATTGATATGGAGTCTTCGTGCGATCATGATCTTTGATCTTCTATCGAAAACTAGTTCATCTTCATCTTCTCTTCAATGATGAGCTTTGTCTTTGCAACAACAAAGGTGTCTTCTAGCAAGGTCTCCTTCTTCATCTCCTTTATCATCATCCTGTAATAACAAGATATAATACCTGCAACTAAAATCCACTCATGACAAGACGACATCAATTTGAAAACTCCTAGTCTATCATGCTTCATGAAAATCACAGACTGAGCTGGAACTCGGTGTTGGACTGAGAGGCTGGCTCAAGGATTGCACAGTTGTGCAGCTCAAGAGGTCAAGGACCAACACTGAAGCTTGAGGCAGTGTAATGCGTAGTTCAGAAAGGCCAGGGCAGGGTAACTATGTAATTGAGGGGATCAAGGAGGCAAACTTGGGGCTTGAATTTTCCCAATGTACAGTTCCGGAGGGAGAGAGGCCTAGGAATTATGTAGTTGAGCAGTTCAAGGATTCAGGCTGGAACCTTAAGGCTTGAGACTGCACATTGTGCAGAAGGAGTTGACTAGGAGGTTGGGTTGCATAGTTCTAGAGCTCAAGGGGCAAGGGTTGAACACTAAGATTGCATAGTGCACAGTTCTGGGAGGCAACAAATGTGCATTCCATAGTTCCAAGAGGAAAGGTCTGAGCTTAACAGTTGAGACTGCACAATGTCTAATTCAGGAGGGCTGAGTGAAGCCAAGTTGCTCGGGCAAGAAGTTTTTAGCATTTGGTTAAGTGTGAGATCAATGAGGTCAAAGTGAATAAGGACAAAATTTGGACACGATCACATACTCAGAGCAATCGATGACACAAGATTGATTACTCAGAACACATGAACAAAATATTCCCCTAAATGTCACAACAATACAACCATTTCCCCAAGTGCAACACTAAAGGTACACTTTGCAACAATAGTGACAACACTTGTGTGACGCTACTTGAAACTTTGGGAATGAGTTTAATACATTTATACATGATAAATAGGACTCATTGGCACCAAAGTTACCCCTTAAAATGAACCATAACTGTGCTTAAGCGATATGTGATGCTTCCCATTTCAAAAGATGACATTTGCAACGGTAAGAGAAAAATGCAAATGACATTGAAAGTGACACATGTCAGGGCAAACATAACATAAAAATGACACTTGTTGAAGTGAAAACAAGCAAAAGTGACAGTCATAAACATGAAATCGACAATTGCGAAAACGAAGGTGCGCAAGAGCAACAGCTGGAAAAACTGGCCGAAATATCCCCCAACTATAAAAGGAACCCTTGCATTGTCCCAACCCTTATGAGCGATAATGTAATATGCCCTACTAATATTACTAGATTAACTTGCAAAATTTTAAAATTTTCTTTCAACTGTTTTGACAAACAATGTCAAAAATTTATTTATTCAAAAGCTTTGCATGTGAGTAATGAGAGACATTACACAATAAAATTAAGAGGCTACTACTAATTAATTTTCTTACTACAGTAAATTTACTCAGATAGATACCAAATTCTCTGGCCAAATCAAGAGTTTACATGCAAAAATAATTTATTTATGGAACTTGGAAAAATGCTCCAACAATTGGCACGATCTGAGATGAAGAATATGACCTCCAACATTTCTCTACTCCAAAAGAATTTGACCCTCCAAAGAGAAATTGTCCTCCACAAAATGAATTCAACTTCCATAATTTAGTCTCCACAAATTAATTTGACCTCTAATTAAACTTGGCTCCTCCCACTGAATTCAACCTCCGCAAAGAAACTTGGCTTCTACAATAAAATTAACAAGACTCCTTGAGATTAACTCGACCTCCTTAATTTATTTACGATGCCTGAAACAATTTGGCCTCCATAAGCAATTAAACCCTCCACAAATCAAACTTGGCCTCCACAAGAAAAATTGGTACACTAACTAAATTCGGCTTCAAAAAAAGAATTCAGCCTCCACAAATTTGCTCTGATGCTACAATGAATTCGACCTCCAAGATGAGATCGACCTGCCCAAAAAAACCTTGGAATTATTGCAATGAATAAATTGGCTCTGTCTCCAAGCTCCGCAACCTCTGGAAAAAACTTGTCTCTTCTTCTCGTTAAAATCCCTATGAAAAAATTGAATGATTCTTCCTGTAGATCGACTAGGGTGGATATGTCTCACCAAACCAATCATAAGTACCTAGGGTGGATAGTCTCACCACCGAAACAAATTATTTCACGAGGATTTCACTTTTGCACATCTAGCTACAAGAGCTCTCAAATTCAATTTCACAAATAATCAAATCATACACTTAATGAGCTCTTACATTCTTAATAAAAAAATAAATAAAAATATCATCAGAATACCATGGGTTGATACCATGTGTAATAAAATAGCATCCCCCTTTTAATTTAATTGCTTAACATCACCATAGAAATGACATTAAAAAGTTAAATTAATTGATCCCCTTCTTCCGACTATAGCCTATGAGAATCAGATAGGCTACTAAGTTGACCCCCCTACAACCATCATTCAAAAAGGAGCATTACAGATAAATTGCTTTATCATCAAGGGGTATTAAATGTTAAATCTCAAAAAGAAAGCATGGGTTCTTGAGTTATGCACCAAATCAAAGCATTACCATAAAGAAGTAAAAGGTGCATCAAAGGGATAGAAAAAGCAAGGCAAAGAAAGGGGTAACTCATGCCTCCATGATTTCTCCCTCCTTACAGCTATACACTCAAGATGTTGGACCACCATTAGTTGATCACTTGGCTATAGCACCCTACCCTAAAGTCATGCACACTCTGTTACCACCATCTACACACACACTTATAGATTGATGGGCTAACTTGGGGCCTGTCATTTCCCCTAGGGTGCTAGAAACACCTAATAGGGTTATCCATCTAGCCATCCCTAACATAAGGAGGGAACACTCGTATGGGACTTGGTCTAATTAGATATTTGAAGGTGATCTATGTGTGAGGTACTATTGTGCCCCTAACATTAAGTATGGTCCACTATGATGCATCCATGCTTTTTGTACATAATGATTGTTAATTTGCACTTAATCTTGAGAGGATTTCGTCAGGTGGTTCTCATCACAGCAACAAAGGTTTCTTGAAGTGATTGCCCCACTTTCTCAGTAGAGCAATAGAGGTCATTTTATCCATTGCAAAGAGAGAGTATGGCATTGTCGATGCATTGTTACCCATCTAGAGCAGAGTATTGGGTTGCTTGATGACCCCACATGATGCGTGACACCCCGAGGAACCCCCGAATGTTGAAACATTGAGCCCCTAAAGGTTGGTGTTAGAGATATTGATGATTTGCCCAGTGGACACAGGATGCCCCCAAGCTAGCCTTGATATTGTTTAATAGGCATCACTTGTTCCAAAGCCCAAATGATGATGGTCATCCTTGAGATGATAGGGGAGGGCGTGCACATCACTTTGGAGCCCCCATTGCTTCAGTTAGAGAGCGCCACATCACCCCTCTTACTCGTGTGGGTGGTGTAAGGAATAGAGGCACTTTGGAGGCTTGCGCATGATCTTTGAGATGCATCTTGGAGTGTAGAGCACTCAATAGCCCATACCACACCATTTTGTGGGTTCTAGAGCTCAATTGGAGGATGGAGGATGGTGTCATGCTTGAGGAGGATATTCTCCCATGTCTAGACATCTATGGCACTTTTTTTACATTTTTGAGCTATGAAGTTGCCTTGTAACCTCTTTCTTGTGGAACACTTAAACTAAACTTGTCAATAGGGCTTCTTAGTCTAATTATTGTAAAAATAAGTGGGATAGGTCTCATATAAATAGAGCCTCCCCTCATTTATTTTTCTCATCATCACACATTGAATTATATTCCTCTCTAAGAGAGTGTGGGCTAGTTTTTTTCACTACATTGGGAAAAATGTGATCTTTCTTGGTGTGACTTGCTAAAGGATGTGATTTTTACATGCAACCATTGTCTTTGGTTGAAAGAAGTACCTTTTGTGGAGGATTTTGTAAGTTTATTGTCTATTATTGATATTTTGCATGCTTTATGTATAAAGTTCCCAATTGTTCCATGACTGAATAATTTATCATTGTTGAAATTTTGTTTCAATATTGCATGTAAAATTGTCCCCTCTAAGGCCTATAGGGAAACATTTAATGTGCAAACCCTATACTTAATTTTCCCCCCAAAAGTAATAGCTAGGGTTTTATAAGTGGATGCCCTAGGCATCCCCCTTCATCAATATCCTTTCCTGAATTTGTGCAATTAATGTTGATAAATCTATGACATCAAGATTAGGTGATTTCTCTTCTAATGATAACTGCTTGTGAATGCTTTTTACTTCTTTAGATTAGGGTCTTCTCTTTACTTAGATTATTATTGTGTTCTTCATCAAACAATTACCAATGCATAAACAATAAAGAGACAAGACACAGAATGTAGGAAACCAACTAGGGCCAAAACCTCTCTAACTTGAGAGGAAAACCCAAACAGATTCTTCTTCTTATAGAGACTTCAATTGACAAATACCAAGACCAAGACCCTTGACCTATTCACCTCTCCAAGACCAAGTCACAAGGCTTCTTAGCTTGACCTTTCCTTCCTTAAGTCAACAATGATCAAATTGCTATCTTTTCTCTCCTTCTCGGCTACCCTTCATATTTTGACTTCTTGCAATTCTCATCTCTTTCAAGGATCCTTCTTGCAGCACATGGAAAGTATTGCCAACAAGTTTGTACCCTTGATCCCTTCGTTTAAGATGGAAACTTCTTCTCCTTCAAGTCGTCTTGCATTCTTGACTAGACTTCTTCATTAATTCGGCCTCCTTTGATGACTGAGATAACTTCGGATTTGCTTGCAACATATGATACTTCTCCTCACACGTGTGATGGACATCATCCTTAAAATAGACCCAAACAACTTCGCTCTTCCCTTCCTTCTTCTCGTTGGCTATGAGATTATCTTCCTTGACATTTTCGCACTTCTTTCTTATTTTAGACCTTGACCGAAATTTTGTCCTTCAAATGAGGTCGAGTTGCTCTATTTATAGTGGTTTGTGCATCCATAATAAGCCGACTTGAACTGGAGCTTAGGCTAACATGTCATTCTCGAAACGTCCTTAGGCCAACATGATGAATATCTTGTGACAAGGTCTTGGAAGGTTATTGACACATTCAAAATTACTTCTTACAATGTGTAACATGTCTTCAACACATGACATTGACTTCCTAGACTTTATGACAACACCTAAAGGCTCACAATGGGAGCCTTAACTAAAATAAAATTCCTTGCTCATGAAACCCATGAGACAAGCATTACAAAAATAATTTTATTTTTCTTCTTTACATCAATTACATAAAATCACAATTACACATGTCATTATGAAGACCAAACCTAGTTACCCTTTTCAACAATTAAGACTCCATTGAACCCTAGTCGGATAAGGCATTGGGCTAAGAGTGTATTAATCACTATATAGCTTAATAAATTATATTTCCTTTCTTCTCTCCTAGATAGCTAGGGTAGCCACTAGGGTTTCTAGGGTTGATGTGTGCATAAAAGTGTCACTTGAGTGCATGTGGGCAGCTCATAATTTAGGGACTGCCTCCATAGGGCGTGATCTAACATAACTAAATAGGGCTGACATCACCCCTTTTATTATTGTTTATGCATATATAACAGCCATATAACTATTTACCCTAGCCTAACCCTAACCTCTATTTGAAGCTCTTGTACCTTTCTTGTTAAATATCATTTTTAGAGCTTTTCTAAGGCTGCTATATGACATTGAATGCCATACTACCAAATATCATCCAAATGCTAACTTATAGCAGCCCTTTTAGTGGTCTACGCTTAGAGTACTTGAACCCTAGCATAGAAAATTAAAACTCTTAGCCCTTGCAAGTACTCTATGCAACCCTAGACCTTTAAAACTCATAATCTAGACTATTATTAGATTATCGTTATAGGTGATTTGGGGAAGCCTCCCTTGTGGTTTAAATCTCAGTAAAGAGAGAAGGAAGGTTGCTAAGGTGATAGTGGCAACCCTTCCTCTTTGTTGCCATAAGATCTTGCCCCACACCTAGTGAGGCTTTGCACTAGGCCTACTAGATTTTACAGCAACAGGGCCATAACCCTCTCTTGAAGGGATTTCTCTCTTCTTGAGGGGACTCCTCACTTGGGTTGTGTATGTATACATAACTAAAGCTCTTATTTCTATTTATCTCATCTTGGGATCTTGATCTCTCCTACAAAGTGTTTTATGCCTAAGCACACTCTCTTTGGCATTCTAGTGTTCTTCACATTTTATTTTTATGTGTAGTTTTTCTTTTCTTGTATAGCACACTTGTAATCGGGCATATTTCTGTCATTGTCTAGTTATCTTGGGTTATCTCCCTCTAGTGCACTTGTGACTAATTTACTATAAAATTTGGGTTTGTTTTGCTTCCATTCAATTCCATACTTTCATTTCTGAAACTCAACAAAGTGGACTAATCAAGTTCATGAGAAATTGATCATTAGTGATTGACGCTCATGGGAGATCGTTCAAAGTAAATACCTTGGGTGTTAAATGCTCAATGTAGTTAATCACAAAAATGACATGCGTAAGTACACCCCCTCCCCCCTAAATGTTTATTCAATCCCTCCTAAAATCTACTCTGAATAAAAGATTTCATCGGGTCCATATAAGGTCTGTTTAAAACTTTAAAAGAATCAGATCCAACTGATGATTGGCTAAATCTCAAGGACAATCATACAAACAACTAGAATTATACTACCAAGCCAAAATGGCATCCAACTTCACCATCCTAAAAAGTCATATTAAACATATATGATCAGGTGACTGCAAGATTCTTGATAAGGACTTCAATCCTCCAACTCATAGAAACATATGCATTTCTGATATTCTAGGGATACTGAATGGAACAAAGTTGCAATAAACACAAGTGAAGCTCCCATAAAATTATATCTTTTGCAGCATATTAGAAATGGTTTGCTAACTTTGCAACAAAATAAAACTGAATAAAATCCTATGGTGTTTTAGTCCAACTTATTAGTAGCACTTCAGGTTGAGCATAGAAAGCAATCAAAGTCCAAGTAAAAAGGCCAAGTAGCCCAGGGGTGACAGAACAGTAGGAAAAATAAATTTCAAAATGAATTCATGTAGTTCTAATGATCTTATTTTACTGATAGTGCATGACTGTTGCTATATCATTTTATCGCAAATAAATGGGAAGAAGAAGATCAATGGAAGAGATATCTGATTTAGCAAATACTTGTAACACAAATGATTGACCTTTCACTGAAAGTATTGACATCAGTTGCATTCTTTGAAAGTACTCACAAGCCAACTAAACATAAAAATCTGTCATAGTCACAATCAAGGAGTTCCAGATAAAATTTCCAAAAGATAATGGAAGACAAAAATGTCGACTGAAGCCCATCAAGCTTGGGTAACATGTGATTGCTCCTCTGGACTGATAATTGATAATATCTACAACCAAAAAGAGTAAAATGAAGTGGACTGTCAATAGTTGATATAGTTAACCACCATTAGTGGTAACTTTAAAATGACTTGCTGCATGCTTCAAAGCTAAGATTGAAGATGCAGAAAGAATACCTTCTCTGTGAACTCCCTAAAATGTGGTCCTTCCATGGCTGTATCAAGTTCCTATCAAGACATAAGATCTAAGTTTTAAGAGAACATCAATAATCATTAACAATGCATTTGGCATGAACCCCTTCATTTTCATGTACATAGAATAATTGATAAATAGAAAGATGCATCCAAGTATATGAAAGGAAAAATAGAAGACCTCCTCAGCATTTTCAGAGGAATCAATCCTTAAAATTATCTTTTGAAGTTCCTGGTCCTTCAAAACGCTCCGAATTTCATTTGATGCCACTGCAATACATTATGACATTATTGAATATTAGAAACTTTTGACCATATAGAAATAAGCCCCAATATCAGTTTTCTAGTGAGAAAGAGAGCTGAATGTGAAATTGCAAGATGGGGATCAATCAAAAATAATTCAGCATATAAGTACAGATCAGTCATCCCAAAATAAAGAAAATATACATAAAGAACTCCACCCAAAGAAAATATAATAAATCTATGACCAAAAGACGTAAAATTAACATCAATGAAAGAATGGGAAAGAGGTCTCATAGAAGAAAAAATGGTAACTTCAAAACTGAAGTCTTGTAGAAAAGTGAAGCACATCCAAGATATAACGTCTTGTACTTAAGACAGGACGATTAAATGTTAAAGTAAAAAGCTTGAAAAAGAGAGGTTTTCATAAGAAAACCCAAAAATTCTAATGCTTAGACTAAATAACTAGACGAGTACGAATAAACATTTTTTCCCAAATATCAATATAGTGTGGAAGCCAGTTCCAATAAAGGCTGCTTTTGTGAACAATGACACATATAAACCACCATCAAACTCCGCCAATGACTTCATTTCCAGAGCTCTATGCACACTGGGATTGGAACCTGAGTCATCATCATGGCGATGCCATGTCTCAACCATAGTTATCAGAACCGGACCGGTCATTGCACCGGTAGACCCCCCGGACCGGGAACCAATCAGAACCGTACGGAAACATGACCAAAAAACCGGTCAACCAAAAACACATAAAATATTCAAATTTTAAAGAAAAACATATATATTCATGTGCATCCATATGAATCCAAATGATTTATACACAAATAAGCGAAAGTTCTCATTTATATAGTATGTAAGGGTGCACATACCCAAAATAGCACCGAGTGCAATCCATCTCTTAACTGAAAATACATCAGCAAACAAGCTCCACATGGCCTCTAGCATCCAAAAAAAATTATGCTACAACAAATACCTACATATCATCAAAATCATTGCCTATATTGAGATCTTTGTCATCAATATCACCCTCTAAAAGCATTAAAATCGGATACAAAAATCATAGCATGTCAAGTCAAGATTTTGTTTGAGTGATGGGTTTTGTTTTTAGTAGGCTCGTGATAGAGGAGTTCAACAACGAATGCCACTAACATCAAGGTACATAGAGAGTTTGGTGTTCTTGATTAAATACTAGTTCCATACCCTCGTACATGAGAAAATCCAATGTCGTGTTGCGATCCCCCCAATCCTGAAATCCTGTAAAACTATTAAGTTTGTTGGATTTTGAGTGAGATCTAAAATTCTACTTTCTCTATATGAAATCTAATGAGGTCAAAATCAATCTCAAACATCCTGATTCATTTCATGGTAATGTTAAAAATTTAAGTAAAGGTGACATTCTCCTTTATCTTTCATTTTCATTCTTAAAGTAAAAGGATGAAAATGAAAGATAAAGGAGAAAGCATTAAAAGAAATTTCAGCCTAAAAGTGGCGTTCTAAGGAAAAATAATAAAATAATAGTTATGAATATCTAAGGGAAAAAAAAAGAAAATTATTCTTTTAATTGTATTTTTGGCTTATCTCTTTTTAGGTTTACTCAAATTTCAAGTGTAGACACTCATTGGATGCGGAATTAAAATTTGCATCCAACGAGTACCCATTATGCATACTTTTGAGAAGACCCACATTGATAATAAATTGCAAATACATTAAAAAAGTGTGTTGAACACGTTTTTTTAATGTATCTGCAATTTGTATCAATGTGGGTCTTCTCAAAACTATGCACAATGGGTATTTGTTGGATGTGGAATTTAATTCTGCATCCAACGAATGTCTACACTTGAAATTTTAGTAAACCTATAAGGAGATAAGCCAAAATACAATTAAAAAAAATTGTTTTCTTCTTTTCCCTCCAAAATATTTACATGTACCTCTTTCCAAATTTAAAGGATTTTGATTGGTTTACATATTATGACATGGAAATTACATAAAAATTTCATGGGCACTTTCAGGCTAAAATTTTCTCTAATGTCACTTTTACTTTAAGAATTTAACATTACCATGAAATGCATAGCAATAGTAGAGCCATATGCTTGAATATTAGGCACCTATTATGGGCTTAGTGCCCAACTAAGACAAACATTAAAATACAAAAGCAAAATAGGCCCCACTTGATGTGTTACATGTGGCTTTACTATACCGAACTAAACAAAAATGGTTCAAGTCAACGATTTGAACTAGTTTTTGCCTCAAAACGGTTGGACCAGTCTGAACCGGTTAGTCCGGTTCAATCCTTATAACATTGGTCTCAACCTAGTCGACGACCCAATATTATTAAGGTTGATTTTAATACATTAGCTGTTCGAAATTGAGACAATTTATATGAATATATGATGGAAAATTATAAGTATAAATTTAAATTATAGTATCATAATACCAGAGGAATAATATCAGAAAAATACTATAATGTAGTAAAGCATTCCATAAAACACATGTCCATTTGTGTATTGACAGTGAATATGTTTGTTTATAGATTATAACATACAAGCACTGGCAAACAGTTGTAGCAGGTTTGTGCAAACCTTTTTAGGTGGTTCCTGTGAAAATTCGGAAACCCGAATCCTATTGCAGCCACTAGAAATTATTCTCCTAATTGTTATTTTAAATTAACAATTTATTTACTGTTTCCTACAGCAAATACTGAAGAACTCACACTGCAACCTATGCAAATAAAACTGTGGAAAAAACAAATGCTAGAAGAAATGCTATTACACAGTGATTTTTGGACCAATGTCCTCGAAAAAACCCAACTTGGGAAAACCGGTGCAGCAGTGAGGGTTTATTTTATTATGCAGCAGTGAAATCTAAGTACATCTATGGAGGCCCAACTAGCAAACCAAATAGCAAGAAAAACTGAGTAAAATTTTGAAGGGAATTACCCTTCTCCCACAGGGAATCTCTGGTTGGACTTTCCCTATCAAAAACTTGACCTCCTAGAGCACTGTGTTAGCCTCTGCACTGCTCTAAGTAGCTAGCTAGACAGCTTGCTTCGAATTGGACTATGATGAAGTCGTCCCTCCACGGGAAGCTGAGAAAATTGTCTCTTCGGCCCTCTAGGACTCTTTCCTGGCCTTTGGAACTAAGAACGAATTTCTTGTTCTCCAAATCGATCTGCTTCACTGAAGTACTGCGCAATCCCTCAGTACTGCCTCTCTGGGATAATTAGACACACTTGTTGTTGCCTCCCCAGATCTGGAAAATCTTTCCTCTGGCTCAGTGTCCCTGCTCCTAACTCACTACTTCGATCTCACTAATTCTCTCTCTGGGAACTGACTGTTGCTACTCTGGAAATCGATCTGCTCATGAAATCGAACCTCTCAAGTGCGTTCTCCAAGCCCCATCGACTTCTTATAATCCTCTGTTGAGACTTCAATGACCAATATTAGATCTTAATCGATGGCTAGGATTAACTTGAAGTTGATCCATGTGAGTTTCTAGAACATTCACACCTTGACTTAATTAATTCTGATTAATTTGTCATATTCCCTAAGTTTATTTAGACTTGGGAAATATTTAAAAACTGACTAATAATCTAATTAAGTCATTTCTAAACGGAATTTCCATAAACGATTTATGAGTTTTAGAGATCTCATGGATTCTAGTCTCTCCACAAAATTTCAAGGATAGAACACATCCGATGCTACAATAACTAACAGTTCCATGGAGAAAACCCAATTCAGGAGGGTCTCCAATGACTAAATGCCATAAGATACATGCAGCCAACTCCTTGGGATATTTTAGAATTTATGACAGTTATTCATGGATTTAATATGCATGATAAGAATTGAACTCTTTCCTGATATGCAAGGGACAGGAAAATCTGATTGCAATCTGCGAACAGAAGGAACTTCACTCCTTACATTCTTCCCGAATTTACTTCTGATTATCTAGGCTATAAAGTCTTCTGGTTGTTTTTCTCAATTATATTATAATGTCTTATGGTGCATTAGCTTTCACCCCCATAGAAAAATGTTAGCAATTTTTATAGCAATCAACTTTTAGACAGATGACCTCAGACCAATCCACAGAAGTATATTGCAGAACATAGAATTTCATGTGGCCT
The DNA here is from genome assembly GCA_000404065.3 of Pinus taeda. Classification (NCBI taxonomy): domain Eukaryota; kingdom Viridiplantae; phylum Streptophyta; class Pinopsida; order Pinales; family Pinaceae; genus Pinus; species Pinus taeda. The sequence goes on along the minus strand of APFE030644719.1, from coordinate 104,035 downwards.
TCTTTGCCTGAGAATTGTGAAGGTTTGGGTGGACCTTATGTAATGCGACCTTACCTTCCTTGAGCACATGACCTCATTATTTACACTCGTTACAAGGGTTGGGATAAACAAACATTCTAGCTCAGGAAAGATTTTCAGAACTAGCAATCGAGACAGGAGACTCCCAACTTTCATAGAAATAGCAGGAAAGGGGGGAAACGCTGAGAAACCAGGACATAATAGAAAATAGGAAGGAATCTTCTATTTGAAAAATAGAGTATATTGTCATTCACATCAAAATAACAGAAGTTCCAAGTTCATTCAAACATAAAGCAGTATTGCAGTCTATAACTTGAATCTCAATACATAAATGAAATCTCATACCCATATTCAATAAAACATAGATATATATATATATATATAATATATATATATATATCCCTAACACCCTTAAATGATAATGACAATATTTTAAAAATTTGAATAATAATGAAGCAAGAGATATGTGCCCAATTGTCAAGTGCTTCTCTTCTCTCCAGTGGTGCATTATGGTGAAGATCATCATCATCCATTGGCAATAATCCATGCATTTTCTCCTCTATTGTGAAGTGAACAATATCAAACAACCCATCTATGTTTGTAGTCCCCTCGATATCGACAACTTGTTTTTCATCTTCTACATGGACACCCCAGCAAGCTATTGGTGTCCCTGAATCCCTGCAAATAATTTGGTCAGTTATGTGTCAGTAGTCATAGGCCATTGTGTACAGAAACCAAATTTTCTACCCATTTTGCAAGTAACTTATTCCTCTAAAGGGAACAAAGAATATGCTTGACATCCTTTCACATGCTAAGTCACTCACAGACTGACAACAAAAGTTGAATAGCCAACTGCTATATATTTGGAGTTCAATCTCCATGTATCATGTACCAAACAATTTGTTTGGTTTGAGTCATTGTCGCACTATCCTCCCATGTCGACCTTGAACCAAATAAGCTCCTCAAGGAAACAAAGGGCAAAAAAGGTCTTTTACAAATAATGAACTCTCAAAGAGGATGATAAACTTTCTACAAAGCTTCCAAGAATCTTTCCTTTAGTTCCAAATCATAAATAGATAAGACCCTACCAGCCTTATCTTCATACCATTTACAATTCAAAACATAAGTTGCCACATGCAGTGGGGAATTCAGTTTACACCACCTCTCCTGAAAGATAACACTGATTTTGGCATAAAGCTCACCCTTCAGATCTTTTGAGTCTAGACCCTTCAATTACAATTTCAATAGTTTCATATAGACCTCTCCTAATGCAAGGGAATCAGTGTCTAAGTATCTAACAGCCATTATGCAGTGTTCCTTAACCTTTGAAAATTGAAAAACAATCAGGTATACAGAGAGTTTAATTGCAAATTAATCAAAAACTAGAGACAATAGATATAATCTGTAAAAAGACCCTTCTATACATTGTTTCAAAACTTGGACTCGGACTTCAACTCAGCCACCTATCAACTCGACTTCTGACTCAGACTGGGATGTCATTCCTTTTCCTGGTTTCCCTTATGGAGTGGTCAGGATGAACTTCCAAGGTTGGAGACAGCTAGGTCACAGGAGCAAATTTACGCCATCAATGGGCCCAGGGACTTCTAGAGGGGCTTTATGGGGTTGAGGAGTTTTTATGGGATCTGATGGCATTCGCTTGGCATAGTCTATCATCCACTCACCTTGCCTTTTGTTCCATTGCATTCTAACAACTTTCAAAAAATGGGGTTATTATTGAGCCTAACTCCATTAAATACACTTAAGGTGACATTCCAAGAGGAATACTTGACGAAACACCTTAGTGTAAAAGCCCATTGGAACCAGAATGAGAAGATCTATAGGATGAGATGGTGGGAATTGATTTTTAGTGGCTTGGGGAGTGATGGTGACCGATTTACTATTTTCTCAAATTAAAAGGGTATTTTAATTAAATAAAAGGAGGGAAAATGTACTAAGTGATTAAAATAATAATAAAATAAAGGCTTCTAGAGGGGTCCATGAGATCTATAAAAGAGGAGGACACCATTTGAGGACATCTTGGATTTATGCATGTTGTCTTTGGTGAGGTCTCGAGAACCTAGTGCCCAGCTTCTATAGCCCCAAGACGGAAACCCTCAGGTTTGCTATTGTGTGTTGGATGGAAACCCAAAACCCTTGAGGAGGTTTCACCCAAGAATCTCACGGTGCTTCAGTGGGTGTTTTGGGAGAGAAAATCAGTAGTAGCAGTTTTGGGCATTGGAGCGGCAATCACACAAAGCTCCAATTTGGGTGATATTTTCAATTACAGTTTCGAGGTCGGGTTAGCATTGGAACAAATTATATGGAAGCCAATTTATTCATCTCAGTTATGTCTATGTAATCTTATGCCCAATAATAAAAGTTGAGCTTGTTTCCATTTATCATGTTATTTGAGATGTCATGTTTTTACTTGTCATATTCTACTGGCAATTTTCTGTTAAATGGATACAATTTCTTTTTATAAAGAATTTTGTTGAAAATTAGCCAAATATTCAATTTGGGATATTACAGCGGTATCAGAGTTGTGCATCCTGCCAGCCTAAGGGTTTTTTCCCACATCTGCAGAAGCCAAATTTTCAATATGTTCAAGTCTCTAGATCCCTGAAAACTAAGTAATATTCTAGGGACCAAAAACCCTAGCCTAAATTTCTCAGACCAGATCAAACTAATTTTGGTGGGGTTGAGAATTGGAACTCCGTGCAAAAAAAAATTTTGTCGTGAAAATTGGCATGTAGGGTACTTTATTACGTCAAATTTGACAGGGGGAATGTAATACCTTGAGACGCAGCCGAATTAAATTGTCAGAATGTAGGGTCAATTTTACATGAATCACTACGCAATTTGAAGGATGGAAGGGATCAAGAGCTACACCCATTGTTTTCGTCAGGCCAAACTTATTTGTTTCTAGGCAACTAAAAGGGCCGAATCTAGGTATTAAATGTTGAGAAATCTAGGGGCAGCTAGATTAGGTGATTTCTCTTCTTTGATAACTACTTGTGATGTATTATTTATTTAACTTGATTAGCTTCTCCTTTTCACTTGATTATGATTAGTGTGCTTATCATCAAACAACTACCAAACAATAAAAAACAATGAAACAAGATGACACAAGATACAGGCTATCAGTCAAGGCCAAAACCTCTCCTCTTGAGACGAAAACCCGTAAGAACTCTTCTCTTCTTATAGAAATTCAAATGGAAAATTCCAAGGCCTGAGACTCTTGTCAAAGTCCCCTCCAAGACCAAGTCAAGCCTTTTCTCCTTGAAGAGCTTTACTTTCAACAACTTCGACCCCCAGCTACTCCTTCTGCAATTTCGATGCCCAACAGCTTCTTCGACCCCCTACAACTTCCTCTGCAGAAACCCTAGATGCACATGTGAGATCAATTTGCTTCCTTTCCTTCTTCACTTGGATAGCTTTCTCCTTCTTGAATACTCGATCAACAAAATTAGTCTTTTTCTCACCTAATTTTGGTCCTCCAACGTAGTTGCAGTTTCGGTCCTCCTGCTGCAAATGATGCCCTGGTTTCCTCACGCATGTGAAGGATATTAGCCCAAAAACTATCCCAAAAACCTTTGTTATCTTCTTCTCCTTTGGTAGGTATTCAGTTTTCTTTTTCATCCTTCTTCTCTTCTTAGATCGAACTACTTGAGAGTTGGATGGATACCTTCCAAGTGAAGTCGAAGTCTCTTATATATAGGCTTCTTTCTAGGTCGAATTGTTGCCTTTAGGTTGACTTGTCCTCTCATAGAGGCCGACTTGTTCTTTGCACCATGATGAGGTCTTGGAGGGTCTTTGACTCTAGATTTGACTCAAATAAATTTTCTTTACAATATATAGCATGCCCAAAAGGGTCTTCCATACATGACAATGACTCTTATAACTTGTTGACTCAATGACGAGCTCTAGAAGCACTCAATTGGTGCTTGACCTATAAAGTAGATAACCTTGAGCATGAAACCCATGCCTCAAAAATAACAATAATAATTTTATTTTTCCTTTACATCAAAATGCATAAATTCATGATTACATATGTCACTATGAAGATTGAACCTAGTTACATATTTCAACAAACCCTCTTAACTTGGGAGGTATTCATAATCTATACAAGGTATTTGGACATTCTCAAACTGAATAAATCTCATAAGGAGAGTCGGATTAGTAAGCCACCTAATAAGCTATCTTATTAGCTTATATCAAAGCATCTCATCATACCAACCATCATTGTCACATAGCAAGGCCTTCAGTAACAGCTCTATCTCTCCATAAGATCAAAGTACCATACTAGCGAGACCAATGGCTGATAGACACCATCGTCATTGTCTCTCAAGGCACACACCCCACCAGGGTGTTCAAAGGGTATGTCCTTTTAGGACAATTCCTATCTTGGAATAGTACATCCTCAAAGAATTTCCTCTTCAACTAGTCTTACCTACTGGATGCCCTACGACATTCTCAAAAAGTATCGGAATCAATATCAGATGCTTACCAAATCCTCCATTCTTTCTTCACAATATGAAGACAAGAATGATGTGTCTACCTCTCCCTTTCAACTAGGGAAGATATACTCATTTCTATAAAAGGAATTGTTAAAATATGAAAGTTCTATGCAGAAATTTAAAAAATTCTTTGAAAAAACTTGGAAGTTCTATGCAAAAAACTAAATGTACTTGCAGAAAATTGAATGTACTTTGTAAAAAACTGAATAAAACTTAATGTACTTAGCAGAAAGTTGAATGTACCTTGCAAAAAACTGAATGTACTTTGCAGAAAACTAAATGTTCTATGTTGTTACAATTACTTAAAATGTAGATTTCTTCTTCACAACTTTTCAGATCAGCAATTATAAATAGAACATAAACTTAAAGATCATATGAAGACATCCAAGCAAAAATATGAGACACTGAGAGTTAGGTCCAATGACCAGGAGAAAACCCAAATGATTCTTCTTGTATTAGATTTCTTCAGTGGTTCTGCAGAGTACAAAGAGAGAAAGAATGAGAATGAATAAAGTCAGCAATCTTTGATCAACTTGCAGCTGAAGTGTTCTTTCTCTTTGCTAAGTGCTTGAAGATCTCCTCCTTCTCTTGATCAAATTTTGTCCTTCACACTTGCTCCAGCTCTTCCCTTGCTCTTACTCTTCACTTGCTTTCACACTTCTTTTGCACACACTCAACACTAGCTCTCATTTTTTACAATGAACATGCTACATCAACTCTCACTTGCTCTTGCTTAAATAGATGAGAAAGGAGAGGAATTACAAAATGAATTCATGCCTTGAGCCAATAATAGGATAATTGAATCCCATGAGGGAGGAGTTACTTGAGAAGAAGTGTAACTCATCCCAAGAATAAAAAAAGAGGTACACACGTCTTGAGGAGTTGCAATTCGAATTAAGAAGAGAGAGTTACACTTTATGAGAGAATATTGGGTGAGAGTTACATATCGAATTGAATGAGGGAGTTACAAGTGCATTTAATTAGTAGTTACACTTTTGCCATACATTGAATTAGTGAGGGAGAGTTACATTCTCTTAAGTGTGGAGTTACTATTTTATTCCAAGAGAGAGGTTCAATTTGCCAAGTAAGAGATTCTCAATTTAATTTACTTATTTCATGAGAGAATTCGTTTCTATTAATCCATTAAAGGTGAATGACTTTAGACTATTTTATAAATAATAGTATCATAATAATAATAATACTAGTAAGTGTAAAAATACTAATTCTTGGCTTGTATAATCATGATTGATTTGATTTTAAAGTGGATTCTGTATGTCGAGATCATCCTTGATCATTTAGACATGACTTTCTATATTTGGAAAGTCACTTCCAAATTGAGATGTGACTTACTATTTTTGGAAAGTCATATTAGAATTGTTAGAAAGAAATTTTATTATAGATGGTTCAAACAAAACTAAAAGATATGATTTCTTCTAGGAAAAATTCATCCCTGAGTTGTCAAATTTTAACACTCCCTCTCAACTAGGGAGGAATTTCTTTCTGCATCAAAGATCTTTACTTCTTCTGATCTCTTTCATTCATCTCAGTTAAGCTCTGCTTTATAACATCTCTAACAATAAAGTCGCAATCTAAAGAAGAATCATCCACTTGACACAAATTTGGAAAGGAAAGGATCATCACATATCACATAGACAAGGATTACGCTCAACTAATTTTCATCTCAAAAAATTAGATGATAGAACACAGGGATCACATAGACAAGACTCAAACAAGTCACACGGACAAGAATCAAACACAAACAAGTGTCAAGTGGTGGAACACCTACATCCTAGACAAGTCTCACTACACCTATGTGTTATAGCACCATTTACCACCCTTGGTAGATTTGATGCTCTATGATATGCCCTAGGGCAACCCTTCCCTACCAAACTTTGTCCAAATTCTATAAAACAATGTTTTAAATCCCATAAACGATTTTGCACTGTATAAAGCATGTGTATACGCAGGTCAATCTATACCCAACCCGCGTATGTGTTAAAACATTAAAATTTATATAATCTCCCTTAATTCAAGCGGAGTTTACGGGTTTGACCTGATACTCACCTACTATAGCTTGTGGCCCAACTGTTTCCCAACTGAGAAACAACAAAAAAAAAAAAACTAATTTGGAGAAGTATAAATAAACCTCCATGGAAAGGCCTAAAGGAGGATAAGAGATTAGATATTGATATTATAGTTGATCACATCCCTGATCAAGTCTGAAGATATCCGTGTGGCTTCTACACTCCCAAGTCATAGGAAAGCCCTGTTTCCTTCTTGAGATGTCCATCATCCCTTCATGACATCCTTGTGTATACTTACGGAGGAGGATTGCTAATGCCCGAGCAGGACGGATCCGGAGGACAATTTCACTTGGAGCCGTCGGATGACTCGGGTTGTAGTTCTTTTGTATTTTCTTTAGCTTACATTAATAAAAAGGTGTTGTCTTGTTCCTGATGATTATAGTCTTTATGCATTAATTTATGTTATGATTTGCTTATAAAATCTTATGTTAATGCTTATTTGCTTGTTTGTTTATATGCTTATATGATCTAACTCTTATATCATGAACATGCTTTCTATTACTGTTATTGTATATCCTCTGCTTGAATGAGTTGCAGGTTTTAAGGCATTGGAAAAAGCAGAGGGTTTCGACCCTACGGGAACGACCTCAAATGTAGGACCTCCGGATAATACCTCTTCTTCCTACTTCGGTAGTTTAAATATTAGCACTGCCTATTTGTGTGTCTCTTTATGCTGTATGCCCTCCGCTCTGTTGGGGTTCTCAACCCAAGACCCTAGGGTGATTCCACCCTGTTGACAATGCTGGACCTGCCAACATGTCAAGGGAATCTCCCCGATAAGAAGTCCCAATTAGACCTTAGACCGTTTCGTGTAGGAGTCCCAGCAGTGGGTCGTATGGTAATGCCTTGACCGTCATGTCGCACAGAAGCAAGTAAGATAACTCTATCAGTAGCAAGGGTGTCGCTGATGCAATGAATCAAAGAATGAGTATGAGAGGTTCCAACACTTCAAAGGGGGAGGAAGGTGACGGCGAGTTCCAGGTTGAAAGGGATCAATCCCAACTGGGCTAGGAACACACCACACAAAGGACATGCACAGCTTCCAGCAAAGCAGTCGACACAGATGCAACAGTCCCAACATACAAGGTAAGATAACACGAACAACACTCACAGATCAGTCCGAGATGAGTGGGACAGTTGATATAACAAGGTTCAAATAAATGTATGTCTGGTGTCCAGAAGAGCAGTCGACACAGACGGTGATAGCATTAACAACATATGCAGCACATTAACAACAAAATTCATATAATTGCATGTGAATCAGTTCATACACAAGTAAGTAAGTTAAACAACATATATCATTAAGGCAACCGAAGTAGTCCAACTACAATAACAACATATGCATGAAAATGTGTTGGCTTTTATTATATAAAGAAGTGTAAGTCACAATCATACAATACACCATGTAAACTTGCTAGCCCTATCAGTGGAATGTTACAACCACATCCGTCTACTCCTCCAAAGAGATGTACTAGCTCCGTGCAGTGGAGAAGCCAAGGTGCGTTACAATATTGTCCAAGCCTTCTTCAAGATAGTCTTAGTAGAAGCTTGGCTAACCAAAAGCCTATAAAATGAATTATGAGGGACTATTTATAGCAAAGGGTGGGGTGACCCTTGAACCCCTTTGTGACAGTTCAACTACCCTCATGACTCATCACCTATTCTATGACTGTTACATCTGATGTTGAAGTTTCTAATTCTACTTAGTTAGAAACCCTCCATGCACTTTATCTGATTTATTCCTACCTACTTGTTATGTTACTTAACAAGTTATTTACAATGTAAATACTGAAATATAACACTAATGCATGCTCAACATATTATAGATCAACAACTACAGGAAACAGAAACAATCACACCATATGACACCATTATTTTTGGACCAATGTCCCCGAAAAAACCCAATGTGGGAAAAACGGTGCAGCTATCCGAGAATTTTCTTGTTAAGCAATATCAAAGTACAATCTGGGTGCCGAAACTGGCCTATCCAACAGAGAATTTCCTTGGCGGTAATACCTCTCAATTTGAGACAAATCTTCTGGCTAAAACCCTGGATAATCCTTTCGGCAGCTCCTCAGCACCAATCTGCCCCAGAAACCCCAGCGTCAGCCTTTTCTGGACTGCATCAGCCCCTCTTTGCCCAACACTGGCCCTGCATCACCCTGGATGGGTCTGCGTCAGCCTTAGGAGGCACTGCGACAGCCTTCTGGCCCTCTATGTCAACAACGCTAGCCTTTTGAGGCTCTGCGCAGCTCTCAGCTGCCTCTGTGTGGCCTTGCGTAAGCCCTGGCTGGCTCTGTGTCACTCTCCCCGGCTACTGCGCTGCTCTCCCGGCACTATCTCTGCCTCTTTGTCTCTTTGTATTAAATGCCCCTCAGCTGCAACTCCCGATCACTAATTCTATCTCTCTTAGCAAACCCTACTCGAGAGAATAGAATGATTGATCACTCTGGTGTGCCCTCCAAATGACCCTCAAGCCTCCTCTTATACTTTTCATGTTGACATATCAACAGCCGAGATTAAGTCCCTAGTCAACGGCCGAGATTAAGTCCCTAATCAACGACAAAGATTAAATCTGGCTTGATCCATGTCTTTTGAACCATTCTAACACAGTTTCATATTAATACACATTAATATTTTATTTTCTGTAAGTTTAAACTTAGGGACTCCATTAAAAATATTAATTATTTTAATATCTCCTGAACTGTTTAGAATCTGCCCAAACCCTTTCTAGGTATTGGAGATCTCATGTGCCCCAACCTCTCCACCAAATTTCGTGGCTAGAGCACATCCAATGCTACCACAAATCAACACTCCCTCTTAGCGAGGATTGTGCTCTAGCAATACTCCTCAGTGAGTATTACTCTGATCATCCGACATCGATCCCTATGCTGATGCTAGGCCTACTGCCCACCATCCTCTGCACTGTTGTAGCCTATACTATTGCCCATGGTTCTACCACTACCATTGTTGCATCCGTACGACAGCTCCCTCTGCATCCGTGCTGTTGCTGGTCCTTTCTCCCAGCACTGCATCCGCACTACACCTCCTCTCATCATGTTGCATCGTGCTGCCTACTACTGCACTGCAATTCAGTTACTGAGAAGTAACTGATCCCCCAACTATGACCTCTTTGTTGGGCTAGAAACCCTCCTAATGTTGAAGCTCCCTCTGCCGCTGACAAGTGCTCCCTCTCTGACCTCTGCGTTGCTGCAACAACTCCCTGCATCTCGCACCGTTGCACACCTCTCTATGCCATCCTGCATTGGTGCAACACTCCTATGCCTCTCACATTGCTACAGCCTGCTAGCCTCACGCTGTCTTGGGACTCCTGCACTGTAGCTCTCTCTGTCGTTCCATCCGCATCCGTCTCTACCCGACTCAACTAGTCCTACTACTCCTCTTCGAGGCTCCCATAGCAAGGTCTAATCCAAGAGGCTGGGTACCTCAAGGATCTTGCCCATCATTGCCTGAGTCCACTGAACTACAGCTCGATGTCTCCCCACTTCCGCTCAAGTGGTGCATGTGCACTCATTGCACAGTCATCGTCTGTCAACACTTCCTTCTCTACCCGTGCTGGCGCTGCCTTAGTCCTGGAAGACTCTCCCTTACTCTTCTTCCTTGGACACTAGGTTGCATATTGACTCAGCTCCCCACAGTGGAAGCACTTGATCTTGGAGAAATCCTTCTTCTTCCTCTTTTCCTGCTTTCCTTCAAATGCTAGGGCAACATCTTTCTCCTCCTACTTGACTTTGATCCCCTTGCTGCTGCTACCTGTCTTCGATTGTCGTCTGATCTCTTCTTGGCGAAGAGCCACCCACATCTCATCCTAAGGTGGGAGTGTCCCTTTGCCCAGTATACTCTGGACAAATACCTCCCAGTCTTCTGAGACAGAATTCAGGGTTGTCCTTACCATCAACTCTTGATCCGGTGTAGCTTCTATAGCAGTCAACTGATCTCGGATCTCATTCAATCCTCCGAGAAAGGTGTCAATCAGTTCTCCCTTCTTCATTTAATACGACCTCAACTGATTCTCAAGTAACATTTTTCTCTGCAAAAAAGTATGTTGGTATAATTTCTTGACGGCCTCTCACATCTCATATGTCGTTTCCTTCTCGACAATGTGCGGTACTACATGGTCCTTGACCCCGTCAAGAATGATGCTCTTGGCCCTCACCATTGCCTCCTCATACTTGTCATTATCATTGGGGTCAACTGGGATAGCTATAACCTTCAAGGCGGTGTTCTTGACACAATTTCTATCAAGTATGGATAAGATTCTAGCCTTCCAGATTGCAAAGTTTGACGCTCTGTCCAGTCTATCCTAGTCTCTTACTCCGTGTAGTGCCATGATGCTCTTCTACTTCCCTCTTGGAAGTTTTCTGTTCGACTCCTCCGAGTCTCTACTCCCCATCTGGAAGTTCCCTTCTAGACTCCCTCTAAGTCCCAGTTTCCCTCCTGGAAATCCTTCTACCGCTGTCGAGATGCCCCCTACTCTGATTGTCTTGTGCAACTGCACCACTGATCCAGGTTCCTAGGCTAGAAACCCTCGGTAACAACTCCCTCCTCTTAGCCTTGCTCTGTCAGGTACTATTCTGACTACAGTACCTCACCAGCTCCACTCTGCAATATTCCCACAGGCTTCTAAACCCCAACGACCTGAAGGTGAGAGCTCCTAGGCTCTACGCAATCCCGGCACCAGCAACCCGGCCTCCTCAGACAACTGCGTCAGCCCTCCCAACTTCTGTGTGGCTCTGCGTGAGGCTCTCTTTGCCTTCCTTAGCCTCTGCACTGCCTCTTCCCGGCTCACCCTTGATGACGCCGGCACTGCGTCACCCTTCCCTTGTTACTGCTCTGCTAGAAACAACTTTTGTCACCTCGGGTCAACTGTTTTCTATTTCTTTTTCTCTGCTCGGCTGATGTCCTTAGTCCTCCTATGGTCTGCAATCACGATCTAATACCATGATGAAGTTTCTATGTCTACTTAGTTAGAAACCCTCCATGCACTTTATCTGATTTATTCCTACCTACTTGTTATGTTACTTAACAAGTTATTTACAATGTAAATACTAAAAATAAACACTAGTGCATGCTCAACATATTACAGATCAACAACTAAAGGAAACAGAATCAATCACACCATATGACACCATTATTTTTGGACCAATGTCCCCAGAAAAACCCAATGTGGGAAAACCGGTGCAACTATCTGGGTGTCGAAACTAGTCTACCCAATAGAGAATTTCCATGGCAGTAATACCTCTCAGTTTGAGACAAATCTTCTGGCTGAAACCCCGGATAATCCTTCCGGCAGCTCCTCAGCACCAATCTGCCCCAGAAACCCCAATGTCAGCCTTTTCTAGACTGCATCAGCCCCTCTTTGCCCAGCGCTGGCCTCGCGTCACCCTGTATGGGTCTGTGTCAGCCTTAGGAGGCCCTGCGTCAGCCTTCTAGCCCTCTTCGTTAGCAACGCTGGCCTTTTGAGGCTCTGCACAGCTCCTGGCTACCTCTGTGTGGCCCTGCGTGAGCCCTGGCTGGCTTTGCGTCACTCTCCCCGGCTACTGCGCTGCTCTCCCGACACTATCTCTGCCTCTCTGTCTCTCTGTACTCAATGCCCCTCAGCTGCAACTCTCGGTCACTAATTCTATCTCTCTTAGCAAACCCCGCTCTAGAGAATAGAATGACTGATCACTCTGGTGTGCTCTCTGAGTGACCCTCAAACCTCCTCTTATACTTTTCCTATTGACATATCAATGGCCGAGATTAAGTCCCTAATCAACGGCTAAGATTAGATCTGGCTTGATCCATGTCTTTTGGACCATTCTAACACAGATTCATATTAATACACATTAATATTTTATTTTCCCTAAGTTTAGACTTAGGGACTCCATTAATAATATTAATTATTTTAATATCTCCTTATCTATTTAGAATCTACCCAAACCCTTTGTGGGTATTGGAGATCTCATGTGCCCCAACCTCTCCACCAAATTTCGTTGTTAGAGCACATTCGATGCTACCCCAAATCAACATCCAACTATTGACACTCGACTTACACTTGACATGGCTCAACATTACAATGCACATGTATTCATGTGAGACAACATGGCTTGAGCAAGCCTTGCAAGACATCACTGACATTCGATCTGTTGTGGTGAGACCAACTCTTTGACATGCTTGTAATGGTGAAGCTATTGAGCTGATGTCAAGCTTGGTCGTCCGTGATAGTGTGCATGCACCTCATGGTGACATCTCGCTGAAGCGAACTCTTGCCTCCTTTGAAACCGGTGCATTGGTTCGGCCCCTTCTTCCAACTCATCTGCTAACATGTCCATCGTCTTCTTGGGTATGGTTGAACCAAGTCCATGCTGATCTTCAAGTGTGTGTTGGTGGTTATGCGCATCAACTCACCGAAGTGCATGTCCAGCCCTAGTTTGACTTGCTTCTTGCCTTCGCCTTGGTGAGTGTGCTGAATGGGTTGGATTGCATGTGTGCGCTCAACGACATGCATGTTGTTGGATCCTTTGCATGCGATCAACCACACTGCTCACCATGTTTGCCTTGTGTCAACTGCTGGGATGGATCCTTAACTTGTACTGGCGCAGTTTCATCCGTGAGTGCATGGTGTGCTCACTGTTGTTCTTGTTCCTGCTGCAACTCATTGGACTATCTGTTCAGCCTCATGTTATTCCTGAGTTGTTGCTTCAGCACATGCAACTCCTCCTTTGTTCCATCTTCTTCCTTCGCGCGATCTTCATGTCATACCGTCACTTCATAGCCTGAGTCTCCAAAGTTGCTTTCATTATCAGTGGATCTGCTTGATCTTGCAACTTTGCTCTGCCTCTATGTTGTCAACAACCTTCCTCTTGCATTTGCTTCATTTGTTGCATTCGGTATGCTGCCTTCAGTTGAAGGCAGATGTTCATGATGTTGCTTGTTGTGATGTTTCTGCTTGATGTCCTTGTCCACAAACTTGATGTCTTCGTGAGTAGGTAAACCCATGGACACTTGATCGACTACATCCCCAAGCGTGCTTCGAACAATGTCTTCGTATCTACTCTCTTGGAAACCATTGTACTTGTACTGCTAAGAGGCAGATGAACACTTGTGATACCTGGAGACATGGCAACACTCATAGCAAGCAATCTGTCAGTCGAAACCCAGAATGAACATGAGAACTGACTTGCAACATACCTGGGTGAATGATCATGAAGGTTGCACAATTTCGACCGGGAGGTCAGGAGACTGACTACCAAGACTGTACAAGGCATAGTCTAGGCTGTTGGGAGACTAACTGATTGCTGGAACTGCAAAATGCGCAATCCAGTTGGGCAATTGGTTGCTGGGATTGTGGAATGCCCGATTCCAACTAGGAAAGACTGTTGGCCCAAGAAAAGATTTACGCAAACTTTTGGGCCAAGCAACCACTGACTTCTAGAAATGCGCAATTCAATCCAGGAGGTCAGTGTTGGGCCAAAATGCACAAATTGTGAGCCTTCCTTATCCATATTGTGCAATGCAGCCTTGGTGAAGGCACAGACCGGGCCAAGGTTGGCCCAACTCATCAACGGACAACTAAAAGCAAGTAGGTCGATGAAATGCATGGCGACACTAAGTGATAGCAGAAGTGATAAAGAGTGCATGCAAAACATGAATGGAGGATTGAACAAATAGATCAACATGCATGTGGGTGAGGCAATTCGTCGGTTGGCGAACGTCCGTGCAAAACAGTTTCATTCATGCGACAGCAGTGAGATAGCAACGAAAATTGAAACAGAGCTAGGAAAAGCTAGAATATATGTAAACGAAAACAGGCATTCAAAGAAATCAAGCAAATAGCACTCACACAAGCGAATACACAAAAAGCGACAGAAATGTTGAAAAAGACAAGTTGAGGCCACTTACTCGTGAATAGCGGAGTTGAATGTGTCGAAGAGTCCTGGATGTGATGTGGGATGTCAAAGCTCCAAGATCGATGTGAATAAATGAACTCTATGCGTCGAATAACTAAGTTTGGTCTCAAGACGCGCATGCCACAAAATCTAGGAAAAAGCGACACTTGGAGGGAGATTTCTAAAACAACTTTGCATGTAACCCCCGGCTGCTAAAAATAGCTCCCTGAATCATGTGATGCCTTTTGCATGTTGTCTCTTACTTTTCTGAGAAGATCAAGTCATGCATGCATGCAAGTCAAGTTTCCTCGGTTCCGAGTGGAACTGGTCAACCAGACTATCCATCCATGCTAGTGCTCAACTGCTTGGGAAAAATGTGCCTTCCTGATGGTAAGTTGGGTTGACTACCCAAGGGGATTGCGCAATTTCTGGGCCCAACAGATGACTGCTGCCAAAATTTGCGCAAATACTAGGCTGAACTGCCCGTTGATGGGAAAAATTGCGCAATTCTTGCTGGGAGGGTTGGCTGGTAGGATTGCGCAATCCTGGAGGCTAGCAGGTTGTTAGAGGGAATTGTGCAATTCCTAGAGGGAAAGGCTGGTTGCCCTCCAGAAATGCGCAAATTTCACTGGGAAGCTGCTCAGCCTGCAGCTGGACCAAGTCTGGGTGAGCAGCTTGTGAAGGGAAAAGATCAAACTATGATCGGCAGGCTACCTTTGAGCAAGAAAGACACTGAAGCTTGAGGACTTAACAAAGCAAGGCAAGCTACTGTGTAAGGTTGGTAGGGACGCTCCAAAACAAGCTAAGGCAAAATTTTGGAAGGTGGTTATACTCGCTACAACACTTGGCGACACACTGGTAGAACTTCAACTCTCTGTATAGAACTTGTTCATGAAAAGCAAGTCTAACACCTCCAAAAGTATTGTTTAGTTCTTAGCTCATCTTGGTTTCACACTAACTTGATTGTAAAATGTAGCATCTGCCAAGCCCTTGGTTGATTGACACACATTCCAAGCCAAGGCAACACAGTTGTTTCGATTGGGGTTGAGGGGTATATAGGTGCACAAACAGTATAGTCGTCAGAGTCTTAGTTTCATCTCTGGTGTTGCTCCATTGCCAACAGCCTGAACAGTACCCCGGTGGAGTCACATAGAAACACAAGCATGGCTCTGCTGCCAGCGAGCCTTGTCAGTAACCCGACGGAGTTACTTGCATCACCTCCTTGCACAGGTAGCCTTTCTCTTCTTTCGCCTTATTCATTTTGAATTTTGAATTTTTTGACTTTTCATTTTTTTCATTTTTCATTTCACTGTGCATAGCACTTATTCATTTCAGAGGTTGAAGAGGGATCCCGACTTATTGAGAGCAGAGGAGGTTGTTCCAGCAAAGAAGTAGTTTATTGTATCTCTGACGTGCTTGTTAAGGTTTTCCCCCTCACCTTACTCTACTTCACTGAGCTGACAAGGGTTAACCCAAAAAAAATTGACTAGAGAAAGTGACACTAGTTAGCGCGCAAGTGTTGTGTTTTCACCAAGGTTCACTTTGAACACTATGTATTTTCCTTCAACGTATCATCGACTTAAGAGTAACAAGCTTATCATATAGAGGCAAGATGACAGATAACCAAGTAGTCATAGTTGTACAAGCCCTCTTGTACTTTACCATCTCGTTTCATGAGTCACACATGGTTTCATGCAAACTAACCTACGAACGAATGAAACAAACAACAAAGCAAAGCAAGAGCAGAAGCGAAAATGAAAGCGAAACAAGTAAACAAACAAGCAAACAACTAAAAGAAAACACTACGCCTACTCCTACACTAACGGTGCATGGCCCTGATCACGTGAAGTGAGACTTCCAATGCAGCCACCGGGGCATTGGTAGACCCATGTTAGTGAAGGGGCTTGGTCTGTGAGTAACCCAATTGTGCAGACCAACATACAAGAAAGATATGACAATGAGGACAGCCACACTTCGTGTTTCAAAGTGCCCACAGGACATAAGTGAGTGCATGTGCATGACGGACAATCCGTCGACTTATCATGGTTCTGTGTGACACTACGTGCAACTTTGAAGCAAAAGCACACTCTTGACTGAGACATGCAAGCAAATGAAAGAAACAAAGATAACTTGCGTCGCGTACGAGTGCTTGCAATGTAAGACTCCTCCAATGCATGAGCAATGGGATCGTGCAGTTCGGGCGGAGGAACTGTGATCTGTGTGTGAGATGGATCTTCAATGGATACAAATGAGTGCTGAAGAGCCTTAGGTGATTGAATAGTTTCATGATCGGAAGTGAGACTAACCCCAAGAGAGCGAGGACCTGACATAACCATCAGCTCGCGCTGAAGTGCCTCGACAGTCTTGGTTGTCTCAACTTCATCATCATAAACCGGTGGCTTCGAAAGATCAACTGCGATAGATTCATGATTGTGATAAAAAATGGAAGCAAATGGATCACGACCGCCACGATCAGAAAAATCAATGAATTCTTCAGCAGCGTCATGATCAGATGAATCAAACAGAGGGGTTGATGAAAAGCAAACGAATTTATCCTCTGTGTTTCTGAAAAAGACAGATGAAGGATCAAGTGGGTCTTCAATTAATAACTTATCCTCTCCATTATCGAATGATGGACTAGCATCCGGTGAGTCCTGCGAGTGATCAACAATGGGTGCATTCGTAGATGAAGACATACATACAAAATCATGGATGGCAGATTCACCAAAGAAGCTAGGAAGGAACGGAGGGGGCTCGGACGGAAGGGAATCATCCTTCGCCAAGTGTTGATGTTCAAGCTCCCACTCATACTCTTCATGAATGACAGCACATGTTGGTTGGGCAACACCAACTCCGTCAATGGGTTGTTCCTCGTTCACAACAAGTGAAGAGTCCGGAATGGACGAACACAAGACAGCGTCAAACGGACGAACACCTGGGTGCGAAGACGGAGGTCGAAAAAAAGAATGCATATGGGAACTCGAAGGACTCACAACCAACTCTGCGTGAAAATTAAGTGGAGTGATGTTGGGAAGGTGTGAAGAATGAACAGATGTGCAAACATTATCCTCAACATCACTAGGCGATGGTGGCACTGTTGAATGAAAGGGATTGCGCAGTTCCATCAACAAAAAGGTTGAGCGAGGCTTGACATCAAGCTTTCTCTTCGGACGGGCAGATTTCTTAAGACAGTACTCAAACTGGTCCCAGAGATAAGAGAACTTCATCTGGCTCTTCGGAGCTCGAAACTGTAAGTCATAGAAGCACTGCCAAAAATCAATAACGGATTCATGCAGAGCCCTCCGTTGCTGTAATAGTTTCCGGTCAAGATGGTCTGGATCAAAATTATGGAGCGTGCCTTCAATAAGATCACAAAAGTGCTTACATGACTGCATGGTGTCAGCCAGTAGGTTGAGCACCCATTGAAATGGGGATTCACGAAGTGTAAATGCATGCAGCAGACCGGCCTGTTCATCAATAAACTCATCTTCCTCATAAATCATGGAAAGGAAGTTATGTAAGTGCTTAGACCAGGCCACTTCGCCTTCACCATCATACATGTGAGTGGACAAGAGATTGAAAAGCTTCCCCGAGATGGAGACATCTTCACGATTCGAAAAACGCCTTGGAGGAAGAAGAATGCAAGATTCCATGAAAGATATGCAAAGGTTCAAAACTGGATGAGAGGACACTGCTTGTCATTCAGGCCCTCCTAGCGCCAGAAATGTTGACGGTGTTGGACCCGCAAATATGTCAAGGGGATCTCCTCGGTAAGAAGTCCCAATTAGACCTCAGACCATTTGGTGTAGGAGTCCCAACAGTGGGTTGTAAGGTAATGTCTTGACCGCGATGTCGCACAGAGGCAAGTAAGATAACTTTGTTAGTAGCAAGGGTGTGACTGATGCAGTGAGTCAAGGAATGAGTACGAGAGGTTCCAACACTTCAAAGGGGGAGGACAGTGAAGGTGAGTTCCAGGTTGAAAGGGATCAGCCCCAACTCGGCTAAGAACACACCACACAAAAAACATGCACAGCTTCCAGCAGAGCAATCGACACGGATGCAGCAGTCCCAACATATAAGGTAAGATAACACGAACAGCACTCATGGATCAGTCTGAGACGAGTGTGACGGTTGATATAACAAGGTTCAAAGAAAGGTCTGCCTGGTGTCCGGTAGAGCAGTCAACACGAACGATGACAGCAATAACAACATATGCAACACATTAACAACAAGATTCATATAATTGCATGTGAATCAGTTCATACACAAGTAAATAAGTTAAACAACATATATCATTAAGGCAACTGGAGTAGTCCAACTACAATAACAACATATGCATGAAAATGTGTTGGCTTTTATTATATAAAGAAGTGTAAGTCACAATCATACAATACACCATGTAAACCTGCTAACCCTATCAGTAGAACGTTACAGCCACATCCACTTGCTCCTCCAAAGAGATGTACTAGCTCCGTGCAATGGAGAAGCGAAGGCACGTTACAATACTGTCCAAGCCTTCTTCAAGATAGTCTTAGTAGAAGCTTGGCTGACCAAAAGACTATACAATGAGTTATGAAGGACTATTTATAGCAAAGGGTGGAGTGACCCTTGACATTCCCCTTTGTGACAGTTCAACTACCCTCATGACTCTTCACCTATTCTATGTCTGTTACATCCAACTGTTGTCACTCGACTTACACTTGACATGACTCAACATTACAATGCACATGTATTCATGTGAGACAACATGGCTTGAGCAAGCCTTGCAAGACATCACTAACACTCGGTCTGTTGTGGTGAGACCAACTCTTTGACATGCTTGTAATGGTGAAGCTGGTGAGCTGATGTCAAGCTTGGTCGTCCATGATGGTGTGCATGCACCTCATGGTGACATCTTGCTGAAGCGAACTCTTGTCTTCGTTGCTGATGCATACTGAGGCCTACTCTTGTGGCACACACTACACAAGAGGTATCTCATCCTCAAGAGATTTCTAGCATCATTCCCTAATCTTGTGAGCTCTGACAAGGGGGAAAAGGCATCTCAGTGATCTCAATCAGCTGTGACCACTTCCCGAAAAGGTCATGAACATAAGTCCAAGTTGCTTTCTAAAAACCAAGAACTTTCCTTTCGGTAAAGACTTGGTAAGAATGTTAGCTATTTGATCATCAATGGAGATGTGATGGAGCCTCACTACTTCTCTCTGCACCATATCCCAGATATAGTGATACTTGGTCTCAATATGCTTGGACTTGTCATGAAACACAGGATTTTCTGCAAGACAAATCTCGCTCTTATTGTCACAATATAGAATTGTTGTGTCTAGAACTTGCTCAGATAGTTCCCCAAAAAGTTTTCTCAGCCCAATTGCCTCACAACTAGCCATGCTAGCAGCAATGTACTCAGCTCAATTGTACTTAATGCAACAGACTTCTGCATTCTACTCATCCAAAGAGATCATGGCAGATCCCAAGCTAACGCAGTGCCCTAAAGTGATCTTTCTATCAGCAGAGTTACATGCCCAATCAACATCAGTATATCCATGAAGTCTTACATTTTTAGCAATATATTTCAATCCTAGATTTATAGTTCCATGCAAGTATTTGAGTACATGTTTTGCAGCGATCTAGTGGGCATGAAAGGGATCAATCATATGCTGACTTAAAGTGTTTACAGCAAAGCATATATTGTTGATTTTGGGTGGCAGCGGATGTGCTCTAGCTCCAAAATTTTGTGAAGGGGCTAGAATACATGAGATCTCCAAGACCCGGAAATTGTTTGGTGAAATTCCACCCAGTTTGTGTTTTATTAAAATAATTAATATTTTTAATGGGGTTCTTAAGTCTAAACTTGGGAAAATAAAAATATTAATGGGTATTTATAAAAATATGGGTGAGAAGCTTCTAAGAGACGAGGATCAAGTCTGTTTTAATCTTAGCCATTGATTAGAGACTTAATCTCGGTCGTTGATTCATCAACAGGAAAAGTATAAGAGGAGGCTTGAGGGTCCATTGGAGACAAACCAAGTTGATCAGTCAGTTCAATTTTTCTGGGGTGTGGCTTGCTGAGAAAATCAAACAAGTGATCTGAGTTGTAGTGAGGGTCAGAAGCAGACATTTGGATCGTAGAGGAAGTTACGAGCCAAAGAGTACATAGCAAAAAGGAAGCTTGAGCATCATGGAGGCAGCGCAGAGTCCTACGTAGCCCAGGAGGGGCTCACGCAGTCCTGCCGCAATCCAAAGGGGCTCTTGTAGTGACAGTGCAAAGTATTTGTCAGTAGTCCGAGATTTCTCTGGGGAAGCAAGGTTCTGAGCCGGGGGGGCTGAACGACAAACTTCACTCGGCAAATCGATCCAGCAAAAGGGGTGACGCAGTCTTCTAGAGGCAAGACGTTGGCCCACACAGTGATTGCGTAGGGACTTCGTAGTTTCTGCCAAGAGGAGCTAGATCGCTCATTGGATCAGTTGTGACTTTAGGAACGAGGTAAACCCTAGTATGTATTTCTTGTCGTCGTGATTTCTCTGTAAGTTTAGTCGGCGTGAGAGGTAACCATGAAATATACCTCTACTAGATGTTGTTTCTTGTACAATTCAAATTGGTGATGGTTGTATCCATTCTGAAATCTTCAAGGAAGAAATTTCACTTTGGGATTTCCCAAAATAATTTTAAGATCAGCATTTCTTTCTAGCATGTTAGCTTCCATCTCTTGTGCTTTGATAATAGCCTCTTGTAGTGCAACAATACAAGTATATTTAATTGAATATTTAACATTTTTTGGCATTGCATTTTTGAAACACCAAAAGGTAACCAGATCATTGGGGCACAATTCTTGTGGTATTTTTTTGTAAAGTCCTAAGGAATTGGATATTGAAATCTCTAATTTTTTAATTTTTTTCTAAATGAAAAAGTATGAACTAGGTGAGAACATTACAGTCAGCAACATGTTGAGTATATATTTCTATTAAATCAATTTCTATATCATCAAAATATGTGATCAAGAAATATTTTCCACTATTCCCTTGGTGGGGGGGCCTCCAAAAATTAATTTCTTTAAGGCCCATGAAATTTTCCACTTGGAGAATTTAATATCTCTAGAATTTTAATTTTGACTCTAATTAATTAAATTTTTGACTTGAGATTTTAATTTATTTTTGCCAGAAAATTTAATTAATTGGCACTTGAGGGGATTAATAATTTTTCCACCCTCTAATATTTTAGCCATGGTGTTTAAGTATGAGAGAGCATGCACTAAAATATTTCTTTTACATAAAATAATGACATTTCAACTTTCAAAGGCGGAACACCCGTTCATTATAGACCCTCAATTTATTACCCAATTATGTGACTCAATATGATCTTATAGACCAAGTGATTTGTAATAAAATAATTTAGCCAAACAGCTTAAATTATTCTCAAATCACTTTTACAAAAGACTCAACTAAAGTACTAGGACTCACTTAAGACCTTGATGATAAATTCCACTCTAGCTTTGGGATGAGGCTGGAGGGAAAAACTTTGTTGATCATCCGTGTTTAGAAACATAGATGAATCAGTGAGACGAGAAACCTCCTAGGATGAAATTCGTCGCCAAAATAATAGGTTTACCTAGATTGTTACATACATATATGGTCTTACTAGAATCATTTACATTAAAATTTGCAGAATTGGTTAACAACTCTAATAAACTTACGAATGATGATGATGAATCTTGGATATTTGATTCCTCAAACATGATGGAATTCCTTTGCAACAATGTGTCCTTCTATAGGGTAGTTGACACGGATTTCAACAATGTCAAAAGGTGAATGGGTCATTGTTAAGTAATGTTGTCATTGATGTCAAAGCCCTAATCTTAGGGATGATGTCCTAGCTTTGGGATGATCAAAGCATGTTATAATAGTTCAAGAAGCCCCAAGGAGAAAAAGGGTTTAAGCCGTCAAATGCAAAACTGAGAGTCAAAAGAAAACCAAGGAAAAGTTGTTCAAAGACAAAGCAAATTCAAGGAAGGACTATAACATCATGGAGCCCTCATCAAGATCTTTCCAATGGTTTATGGCACTCACTCTAACTCCTCATGGTTGAAGAGAAATGAATTTTGAATTTTTGATGCTCTATTTGGATACCTTATCTTTGAACACATTTTAACTCCATTTACCTAGTTCAAATGGAAGTATAACATACATGGTTGGAAAGTTTATTCTCGGACCTTTCCAATAGTATATGGAACTCCATATAACTCCTTACTGTTGAGGAGACATATTTTTTGAATATTTCCTATCCGTTCTACCGATTGCACAAGCCAGTCCAAACACCAGCCAGTGGATGGGTCGGCTTAGACAGTTGTTAATTTTAGGTATGTTCTATGCTTAGAGCAATTTATTTCAATTTTCACAGTTAGTTCAATACCTTTTCCAGATTAGCAATCACATCAACATTAAAGTAAACTGCAGATAGAACATAAACATAAATCGTAGAAGACAAGCCAAGACAAGAGGACACAAAATGTGGCGCTAGCCAGGGACAAACCCCAATGTGGGGAAACCCTTGATCAATTCTTCTTATATGTTCTTCAATAGTTCAGCAGAGAGAGAGAATACGTTTACAACAGAAGTCAACACTTTGACTTATCTAGATAAGAGCATAGATCATCTCTAAGAAGATGATACATGAGATCAGTTGAAGACATGCTGCTTCAACTGACTCTCCAAGGTGACTCCTTCACCTATCATTGTGTTGCATTTCGTCATCATGCTACACCTCACCATGCTGCACCATGTTGCACCCATCATCACTATGCTGCATCTCATCACACTTCATTAATCATGACTATACCCATCATTGTACTGCATTATGTGTCATTGCTACACCATGTTGCCATACTGATCTGCGTGTTGGCTACATCTTGCTTGCTTGTTGTCCCTAGCATGCTTGTTGTCCTTTGCATGCTTGCTGTTGCATGCTAGTTGTCCCTTGCATGCTAGCTATAACATTGCATGCTTGGTGTATTTGCTGCCAAGTACCATACAATTGTCCCAATGTTAGTTAGTTTTCCCTTGCATGCTGCTCTCCTTCGGACACAGACGCTCTATTTGTTCCGGCAGTTTCGACAATTTCCGCTGTTCCCGGTAGTTCCGGCAATTCCAGCTAGTTCCGGCTTTTCCGGCAGTTCTGGCAGTTCCGGCTTCTACCCTCTGCATCAACTTTCCTGGTTGTTCTGGCAGTTCAAGCTATTTCTGGCAATTCCGGCTATTCCCGGCAGTTCCGACAATTCTGGCAATTCTGTATATTCCCGGAAGTTCCGATAGTTCTGGCAATTCCGGCCATTCCTGGCAGTTCCGGCAGTTCCGGCTTTTCCAGGCAATTCCGGCTATTCCCGGCAGTTCTAGTTGCTCCGGCTATTCCCGACAGTTCCGGCTATTCCCAACAGTTCTGACAATTCCGGCAATTTCGGCTATTCCAAGTAGTTCTGGCAATTCCGGCAATTTCGGCGATTCCCGACAGTTCTGGCAATTCCTGACAGTTTCGGCTTTTCCCGGCAGTTCCGGCTATTCCCGGCAGTTCCGATAGTTCCGGCTATTCCCGGCAGTTCCGACAGTTCCGGCTATTCCAGGCAGTTCCGGCAATTCCAGCTATTCCCAACAGTTCCCGACAATTCCGGCAACTCCGGCTATTCCCGACAGTTCCAGCAGTTCTGGCTTTTCCCAACAGTTCCGACAGTTCTCGACAGTTCTGGCTATTCCCGACAGTTCCGGTAGTTCCAGCTATTCCCAACAGTTCCGGTAGTTCCGACTATTCCGGCAGTTCCGGCAGTACTTGCCAGTTCTAGCAGTTCCAGCTCTTCCCGACTGTTCCAGCTATTCCCCGAAGTTCCGACAGTTTCGATTATTCCTGGTAGTTCCGGCTATTCCCAGAAGTTTCGACAATTCCCGGTAGTTCCACTATTCCTGGCAATTCCATCTTCTACCCTCTCGATTAGGGCAGCATTATCCCTTAGGATCTCTCCTCCTACTAAAACCCAAAAAGACAAGTAGAGAGGAAGAGATCCCAAGTGCGTTGAAATGACTGGAAGGCCACCTCTATTTATACTAAAACGTTGAGCACAAGTGGGGTTTATTTGGTTGTTAGTCGACCTTGACGAATTGTCCCATAACACAAAGAAATTCATATCTCCATGAATACTTATCGAAATCGAAAGATTTTTAGATCAATCCTACACCTCTCGATGAGAGGGATCCAAGAAAAATATCAGCTTCCATCAATAAGATGACCCACATGGAGTTTGGCCCTAGTTGCCAATTTTAACACTCCCTCTTAACTAGGGAAAACTCCATCCGTTGATCCATATGTCTGACTGTACTATCTCTGCCATCAGTGCCCTACACTGCTCTGCTCTGCTCTGCTGAACCATGAAGAAGAAGAATTGGTCGAGAATGTCTCATACCATTCTCTACTGACCCGAAGTCAACTTCATCTGAAGAGAGTGTGTCACATCACTCTTACTAACCCGAAGTCAACTTTATTGATCCCAGATCAATATCACAAGAGAGTGTCTCATACCACTCATACTGATCCTAGATCAGTTTCATTGATCCCAGATCAATGGAGGTCATCCTAGCATAGGGAGTACAGTAGATACAACGATGCATCCATCGATAGTACTACTATGGTCCCTAACCCCATTTCCCTGCTCATTGATCAAATGAGAGGTACTTTCCATGAGTCCCAGACTGCATGGGTAGGATGCCTCGATAGGAGAACTAATCATCTTGTCCACAGGAGAACGAATCATCCTGCCCCACAATCGCCACGAGAGAACTAATCATCCTGGCCCCCAAGAGAACTAATCATCATGTTTCACAGTTGCCACGAGAGAACTAATCATCCTGTTCCACAGTTGCCACAGGAGAACTAATCATCCTGGCCCACAGGAGAACTAATCATCCTGTTCCATAGTTGCCACGGGAGAACTAATCATCCCAGCCCACAAGAGAACTAATCATCCTGTTCCACAGTTGCCACGGAAAAACTAATCATCCCGGCCCACAGGAGAACTGATCATCCTGTACATAGCGCACCATTAGGGGAGGGTTAGTTGCCATATGGTCGTATGTTGCTCCAGTAAGTATCCCAAGCCCCCCAGAGCTCCCAGAGCTCAATGCATGCAACATGCAGGACCCTTATAAGAAGGTCTCTCAACGACTCCAAGTTGTTCGGGAAAGTCACAGATTTGACCTTTCCTGAGGCTTTGACAAAATGTCTACAACCTGTACATCAGTCTCAACGCAATGGAGCCTCCTCGCTCATCGACTTACCATATCCCAGATAAGGCAATATCTGATGTCTATCTGCTGGAGCAATCATCAAATACAGGATTCCTCAATAATCGAATCCCCCCTCTCGTTGCCACAGAGAATCACAGTGGTATTCAACATGTGTACAAACAGCTCACTGAAGAGCTTCCACAACTAGGCAACTTCATACGAGATCATACTCCTAGCTATGTATTCAATCTCGGCGGTGCTTATAGCAACCGACTTCCGCTTCCTGCTCATCCATGATATCGAAGTAGAATCTAAAGAGAACCAGCACTAAGAAGTGCTCTAGTGATCCTCCACACTGCCTACCCAATCAGCATTCGAATAATCATGCAGTTTCATATTTATGGCAGTGTATCTCAATCCATGAGAGATTGTGCCCCGAAGAAATCTCAGAAGATTCTTGGCACCAATCCAGTGAGGCTCAACCAAATATGAGCTCACCATGCTAACTGCAAAACATATGTCCGGACGGAAGTTCACCAAGAACATCAACGCGAATGAGTTTCTGAAACTCAGAGGCATTTCTCAAATCTGGTCCGCCATCATCACCATATAACTTCTGAAAGTTAAGATCCTCGAGGTAGTCACGGGCTTGCAGTTTACCATTCCACATCTGGAATCCAATTCCCTCTTACTTCTGCAAATGAGAGGGTCTGCCCCTGTCAGAAATAGGTCGTCCTCATAAGGTGTTGGTATGAGAGGTCTACCATCCACAACCTTCAAACAATGGTTTTGGATTGGCTTCACTCTTAGTGAATCTCAGCTTCATTTGACAGCTATCAATCCTCTCATACTACGCCCGGGGAATTTTGCTTCAAGCCGTAGAGGGCTTTCTTCCACCCGCATACATGAGATTCCTGATCATGAATCTCAAACCCTTCGGGTTGTTCCAAACCTGTGGACCTGCTACACGAGGGGAATGGTCCCCTTGTAAGTTTTTCCTTCGGCACATCTCAAACATGTACTTTCATGCTCTTTTTGAATTCAGGCATCCCTATCACCATCTAACTCATAGACCTCTAGTGCTATATGTCAATGGACATGGTCCCCAGTGGACTTCCTGCAACTTGATACAACCCTGAACTCAAAAACATCTTTGAAAAATTCCATTTTCAAACATGTACCTTTCCATCGATGAGTGCCACCTCATAACCTTTGACTTCCATTGTTGAAATGGACATCGAGTTCTTCTTACGATCAGGTACATAAAAGAGATTCTGTAAATGAATCGAGTTACCCTCATTCAATTGAGGGGTAACATTCCCTACACCCTTTCCGAAATAGGTGGCATCGGCTCCAAGTATAATCCCACAATTGTTTCCATCTCTACCAAATTAGAGAGTGCACCCTTATATCCGATGAAGTGCCTTGAAGCACTACAATCAATAAGCCAGATTCCCAAAGAATCTAAAGGAGAGGGCCAATACAAGATAACGCTTCTTTAACTTAAAAACAACATTTGATTCTTCATACCTGGGGTTCCTTGCTTTTCTTTGAAGAGTTGGCCACTTCCTTGATGACCTCCATTACCTGTCATTCCTTTGATCATTGAAGATGTCCTTGCAATGATTGTTATCCTCATCAAGAGATGTGTCTCTGCCATTCGGACACTCCTTCGCATAATGGTTGAACTTATTACAACCAAGGCATCTGCCTTTCCTTCCACCCTTAGATCCGGACTTCCCATTGAAGTGATCTTTAGGTAAGCCATCAGAAACTTCTGCTACACCATTCTGATAATATTCTCTGCTTCGACTTCACCCTTGGTGAATTTGAAGAGGGATGAGAAATCCACTAATCCTTTTGTCCTTTCCCAACTGTCTTCAGTGATTGCTCTTTCACTCTTGCTTGGGCATTGTCTTCACCTCAACTTTGATACCATGTTAATTTTAGGTATGTTCTATGCTTAGAGCAATTTATTTCAATTCTCACAGTTAGCTCAATACCTTTTCCAGACTAGCAATCACATCAACATTAAAGTAAACTGCAGATAGAACATAAACATAAATCGCAGAAGACAAGCCAAGACAAGAGGACACAAGATGTGGCGCTAGCCAGGGGCAAACCCCAATGTGGAGAAACCCTTGATCAATTATTCTTATATGTTCTTCAACAGTTCAGCAGAGAGAGAGTACGTTTACAACAGAAGTCAACACTTTGACTTATCTAGATAAGAGCATAGATCATCTCTAAGAAGATGATACATGAGATCAGTTGAAGACATGCTGCTTCAACTAATTCTCCAAGGTGACTCCTTCACCATCATTGTGCTGCATTTCGTCATCATGTTGCACCTCACAGCGCTGCACCCATCATCACTATGCTGCATCTCATCACGCTTCATTAATCATCACTGTACCCATCACTGTACTGCATTATATGCCATTGCTGCACCATGTTGCCATCCTGACCTATATGTTGGCTGCACCTTGCTTGCTTGTTGTCCCTAGCATGCTTGTTGTTGCATGCTAGTTGTCCCTTGCATGCTAGCTGTGCCTGTAACATTGCATGTTTGGTGTATTTGCTGCTAAGTACCATACAACTGTTCCAATGTTAGTTAGCTGTCCCTTGCATGTTGCTCTCCTTCGGAGGCAGATACTTCGGCTGTTCCGGCGTTCCGACAGTTTCGGTTGTTCTCAACAGTTTTGGTTGTTTTCGGTAGTTCCGACGTTCTGGCAGTTTCGACTTTTCAGGCAGTTCCGACAGTTCCGGCTGTTCTGGAAGTTCCGACTTTTCTTGCAGTTTTGCTTTTTTGGTAGTTTCGGCTTTTCTGGCGTTTTTGGCTTTTCTGACAGTTCCGTATTTTTTGGCAGTTTTGGCTTTTCTGGCAGTTCCGGCTTTTTTGGCTCTTCCGACTTTTCCGATAGTTCTGACTTTTTCGGCTTTTCTAGCAGTTCTGGCTTTTACGGCAATTCCGGCTTTTCCGGCTTTTCCTGCAATTTCGGCTTTTCCGACAGTGCTGGCTTTTTGGCAATTTCGGCTTTTCTGACTTTTTTGGCATTTCCGGCTTTTCTGGCAGTTCCAGCGTTCTGTCCTCTGGATCAGGGCAACGTTATTCCTTAGGATCTCTCCTCCTACTAAAACCCAAAGACAAGTAGAGAGAGGAAGAGATCCCAAGTGTGTTGAAATGACTTGAAGGCCACCTCTATTTATACTTAAAACGTTGAGCATAGTGGGGTTTATTTGGTTGTTGGCCGACCTTGACGAATTATCTTATAACGCAAATAAATTCATAACTCCATGAATACTTATCGGAATCGGATGATCTTTAGATCAATCCTACAGCTCTTGATGAGAGGGATCCAAGAAAAATATCAGCTGCCATAAATAAGATGACCCACATGGAGTTTGGTCCTTGTTGCCAATTTTAACACTCGCTCTCAACTAGAGAGAACTCCATCCATTGATCCATATGTCTGACCGTACTATCTCTGCCATTAGTGCCCTGCATTGCTCTGCGCTACTCTGATCTGCTGAGGTTTGCTTTGCTTTGATCTGCTAAGCTCTGCTCTGCTCTGCTGAACCAAGAAGAAGAATTGATCGAGAATGTCTCATACCATTCTCTATTGACCCGAAGTCAGTTTCATCTGAAGAGAGTGTGTCACATCACTGTTACTGACCTGAAGTCAGTTTTATTGATCCCAGATCAATATCACAAGAGAGTGTCTCAAACCACTCATACTGATCTTAGATCAGTTTCATTGATCTTAGATCAATGTCATAAGAGAGCGTCTCAAACCACTCATACTGATCCCAGATCACTGTCACAAGAGAGTGTCACAAACCACTATTACCGATCCCAGATCAGTTTCATTGATCCCAGATCAATGTCACAAGAGAGTGTCTCAAACTACTCATACTGATTCCAAATCAGTTTCATTGATCCCAGATCAATGGAGGTCATCCTAGCATACGGAGTACGGTAGATACAACGATCCGTCCATCGATAGTGCTACTATGGTCCCTATCCTCATTTCCCTGCTCATTGATCAGATGAGAGGTACCTCCCATGAGTCCCAGACTGCATGGGTAGGATGCCTCGACAGGAGAACTAATCATCCTGTCCACAGGAGAACAAATCATCCTATGAGTGGATGCCATGGAAAACTAATCATCCCGGCTCACAGGAGAACTAATCATCCTGTTCCACAGTCGCCACGGAGAACAAATCATCCTGGCCCATAGGAGAACTAATCATCTTGTTCCATAGTCGCCATGGAGAACAAATCATCCTGGCCCATATGGGAACTAATCATCCTGTTCCACAGTTGCCACGGGAGAACTAATCATCCTGGCCCACAGGAGAACTAATCATCCTGTTCCACAGTTGCGACATGAGAACTAATCATCTCGGCCCACAAAAGAACTAATCATCTTGTTCATAGTGCACCACCAGGGGAGGGTGAGCCACCCTGTGGTCGAATGTTGCTCCCGTAAGTACCCCAAGCCCCCAGAGCTCCCAGAGCTCAATGCATGCAACATGCGGGACCCTTATAAGAATTTCTCTCAACGACTCCAAGTCGTTCGGGAAAGTCATAGATTTGACCTTTCCCCGAGGCTTTGACAAAATGTTTGTGACTTGTACATCAGTCTCAATGCGATGGAGCCTCCTCGCTCATTGACTTACCATATCGCAGATGGGGAAGTATCTGATGTTTATTTGCTAGAGCAATCATTGAATATGGGATTCCTCAATAATCGAATCCCCCCTCTGGTTGTCACAGAGAATCACAGTGGTATTCATTATGTGTACAAACAACTCACTTAAGAGCTTTTGCAACCACGCAGCTTCAGACGAGATCATATTCATAGCTATGTATTCGGTCTTGACGGTGCTTATAGCAACCGACTTCTGCTTCTTGCTCATCCATGATATCGAAGCAAAATCCAAAGAGAACCAACACTGAGAAGTGCTCTAGTGATCCTCCACACTGCTTGCCCAGTCAGCGTTCGAATAATCATGCATTTTCATATTTCCGGCAGTGTATCTCAATCCATGAGAGATTGTGCCCCGAAGATATCTCAGAAGATTCTTGGCACCAATCCAGTGAGGCTCAACCAAATATGAGCTCACCATGCTAACTGCAAAACATATGTCCAGACGAAAGTTCACCAAGAACATCAACACGAATGAGTTTGTGAAACTGAAAGGCATTTCCCAAATCTGGTCCGACATCGCTAACATATAACTTCTGAGAGTTAAGATCCTCGAGGTAGTCACAAGCTTATAGTTTATCATTCCACATCCAGAATCCAAATCCCTCTTGTTTCGCAAATGAGAGGGTCTGCACCTGTCAGAAATAGGTCTTCCTCATAAGGTGTCGGTATGAGAGGTCTATTATCCACAACCTTCGGGTAATGGTTTGGATCGGTTTCACTCCTAGTGAATCTCAGCTTCATCAGACAGCTATCAATCCTCTCA
>APFE030644719.1:43173-72766 GCA_000404065.3 Pinus taeda | reverse complement strand
TGCAACTTGATACAAATTGCCAACCCTGAACCCATGAGAAAAAGCATCTTTGAAAATTATATTTTTTAACACATACCTTTCCATTGATGAATGCCACCCTGAAACCTTTGATTTCCATTTCCGAGATGGACACCAGGTTCTTCTTGCGATCAGGTAGATAAAAGAGATTCTGTAAATGAATCGAGTTACCCTTATTCAATCACCCTTTCTGGGATAGGTGGCATCGGCTCCAAATATAATCGCATGATTGCTTCCATCTCTACCAAATTAGAGAGTGCACCCATCTATTCGATGAAGTTCCTTGAAGCACTAAAATCTATGAGCTAGATTCCCGAAGAGTCTGAAGGAGAGGGCCAATACAAGATATAACTCTTCTTTATCTTATCAGAAACAACATTTGATTCTTCATACCTAGGGTTCCTTGCTTTCTATGAAGAGTCGGCCATTTCCTTGATGACCTGCATTACCTGTCATTCTTTTTATCATTGAAGATGTCCCTGGAATGATTGTTATCATCATCAAGTGATGTGTGCCTGCCATTCCGACACTGCTTCGCATAATGGCCGAACTAGTTATCTACCTTTCCTTCCACCCTAAGATCCGGTCTTCCAATGAAGTGATCTTTAGGTAGGCCATATTCTATTGTGCCATTCTGATAATATTCTATGCTTCGACTTCACTCTTGGTGAATTTGAAGAGGGATGAGGAATCCACTGATCCTTTTGTCCTTTCGCAACTGAGTTCAGTGATTTATTTTTCACTCTTTCTTGGGCATTGTCTTCACCTCAGCTCCGATACCATGTTAAATTTTAGGCATGTTCTATTCTTAGAGCAACTTATTTCAATTTTCATAGTTAGCTCTGTTGTCGCACAGATTGTCACGACAACGCTCAGACCAGGGGATGTCACTCTGATCCCCGATCTCTCCGTTTAAGCCTGTCTCCCATGGCTAAGGGGGTAGACCCTGTAGGGAAATGGATGACCAACTGTGAACCAGTTGGATTGGGAGACACGAAGAAACAAGCACTAAATTGATTTTATTTATTTAATGGGCCAGTGCCTTATGGGTTTGATGTTTAAACGATTACTTACTAGATGTTGTAGAAATGTAAGCCGTGTACAACAATCATTTATCATCAAATAACTTGAACAATGCAAGATATCCAGTAAATTCACAATGTTTTAACGATGATCTAGCAATTTTAAAACTTAGAAAGATAAAGCTCGATATACAACCCTCCAATTTCGAACATTAACGAGATATCATCTTCATGTAGCTAATCTTCAAAATGATCATTCATGCATGCCAGCACACATAAAATGATAAACATTCATTCCACATCAAAAAGAAAACCTAGCCTTAGCAAAGACAATAAAGCGTGATAAACCCCTGAGCCAAAACCGAAAAATATTTCCAAAATATTTTAATGCTTTTCAGATAAAATAAAATTTCAAAACTAAAAAATCTAAACTAAAACAAAACTTGAAATTAAAATTTAATCTAAAGTTTAACAAAAAGAAATTTTTAAAATCTTTTTTATATATATTTTTTATGATTTTTAATTTTTAAACTTAAAGCAAAGACTAAAAAAATGAAAAAATCTAATTTAAATCTAAATTTAAACTAAATTAAACAAACTAAACAATTAAACCCCTAACCCTAAGACTAATGAAAAATCTATTTAAATCTAAAGCCAAAGCTTAAAGCTAAACTGTGCTAACACTAAAATCTAAAGAATTTTAAATAAATTTAAAACTAGATCAAAAGTAATCAAATGCAGGAAAACTAAACAAAACCTAAATAACATTTTAAATCTATCAAACATAATAAAATAAAATAATAAAAAAAATGAACATCGAATTTTTTTTTGATTTTATTTTTTATAAACCTAAAACAAAAAAGAAAACCTACGTTATGAAATAAAATGACGCTCTAAACGTAAACTAAAACTACCTTACCATTTACTGCATAGAAAAAAAGACTTACGCATGACACCTCCCGTAAGAAATAAAACGTGATTCTTTATAGTTTGCAGGTCGATGGGAGTTTGACGGCGGGAATCTGCTCCATGGCGGAAGGAAATGTTGCAGACGGGCCTGGAGTTGACAGCGTGTTTTATCGCTGAGACTGCTGCGTGTAACGTTGTTTCAAAAAAACGTGCGTTTTGGTGTTTCGTTTTACTGCCTTCTCCTTTGTTTATACGCAGATGCAGTAGTTTGGTGGCAGACGTGACTGGATGCAGAACGATTGCTGCGTGCAGGACCACGGTGGCTCTGGTGAAGGCAACGAAGAGCCGATGCGTAGGAAGGAAAGTCTCACGCAAGTAATCTCCACGTGCTGAGAGCAGAAACGCGGGCAAACTCACGTGCTGACCCAAAAATCAAATTTTGTTGGGTTAATATGACTGAAGGATTGAATGTGGGGACCAATCTGCGTTGAAGAATGGAGCTGGGCGATGGCGTGGAGAGGAGGATTGCAAACAGTGGGAGATTTAAGCAGCGTGGAGAGCCTTATAAATGAAAAACGCAGTTCCAATGAGAGCTGTGCAGCGTTTGGATGAGTTGCATGTTGATTGATGAGGAGCAGATGGGGTTTGACGGAGCTGTGTTGCTGAGACCAGGCTGAGTTGGAGTTTGATGGGAGCACATAGAATTTAACTTCCTGTAAATAATGGAACCCCAGATTTGAAAAACAACTGATATCTGAAACCTCTGGACAACAAGATAGTAAACCCTGCAAAACTCAATTTTCCTCTAGAATTTATCTTGGAACTGCAACCTGCAAACGAAAAACCCAAACGATCTGGAGAGTACACGCAAAGATTAAAAACGAAACCCTACAAACCGGATCAAAATTTCAAAATTATAGCTCTACAACAGCGAGATTTATCAGTTATCATCAATAATATTTTTTAGAACTTCAGATTTACTATGAAAATACTTAGGAAATCTCTCATGCAAATCATAAAAGAAACTAAATGATTAACCAAGGATCAAAACTGGCTGGGCTCTGCAAGAAAATGCTTGCGGGAGTTGGCTGGTTCAGCCGAGGACTTCCCCAAACACCCACTGATCTTCTTCAATAAGGGTTTCCTGCACAACTCACTTCAACCATCAATAAAGAGAGGAAAAATAGTACTAGATCTCAAATGCAATAGAGATATTTGCCATTACTTCAGAAATTCTAATACCATTCAAACCCTAGCAAGTGAACAAGATACGTATGCTCAACAATACTCTTCAATAAGATGTTATTAATGGCTGAAAATTAAAATATGCAGAAAATAAAATAGCTCACAACACTTCAAGAGAGTAACACCAGCAAGATTTCGACCCCAAAGTCTTTCTTTATTAGCACCAGAAAAAAGGTTTACAAGAGAGCTTCTTCAGCACAAAACTCATAGATCGAATGATCTCAAATGACCCCTAGCACCCTATTTAAAGGAAAAATTCCCAACAACTAGTTCGAGTGATCCATGTCAAAATGATCTCGACCGTCGATGAGGATCAATATATCTCTTAATCTCATCTGTCGAATTTTTAATGCATTAAAAAATTGAAATTCTCAAAGTATTATTATTTTATTATTTTTTTAAGTTTTTATTCTATTTTATTATTTTAAATTTTTAAATTTTATTATTTTTTATTATGGATCCTCAAACTCAGTCTTTGGAAAAATTTCCCTAAGACCTAGGACTTCAGACCCATGAGGGGATTAAAACATTTCCTAACCCTCAAGACACTTTACATCATGACTTTTACAATTTTACATCTCAAGGGGGAAAAGCCCCTTGACATAGACCCTCATAGACCACCCAATTCTGCGACCAAACATAATCTAGCAGATTAACACACTAGGATTCTCCTAAGACTTTAATGATAAAATTCATTCAGGCTTTGGGGTTAGGTTGAAGGAAAACTCTGCCGATCATGGATCGGTGAGACGAGAAACCTTCCGAAACGTAGATTATCACTAGAAAATTAGGTCCACCTAGGCAATTTACATACATGACTCAACTCTGCTAAGATTATTTACAATTCAAAATGCAGACTGGGTTTACGACTTAATATGATCAAGTGAATGATGGCTGTCGAATGGCACGGACATGTCGATCAAGCGCGGGTTTATTGCTATGGTAGTTGACATGCAGTGGTCAACAAGCTCAATATCTTTTCCAGATTAGCAATCACATCGGTATTAAAGTAAACTATAGATAGAACATAAACATAAATCGCAGAAGACAAGCCAAGACAAGAGGACACAAGATTTGGCACTAGCTAGGGACAGACCCCAATGTGGGGAAACCCTTGATTAATTTTTCTTATATGTTCTTCAAGAGTTCAGTAGAGAGAGAGAGAGATAGTTTGTTTATAATAGAAGTCAACACTTTGACTTATCTAGATAAGAGCATAGATCATCTCTAAGAAGATGATACATGAGATTAGTTGAAGACATGCTGCTTGAACTAATTCTCCAAGGTGACTCCTCATCTATCATTGTGCTGCATTTCATCATCATGTTGCACCTTAGCGCGCTGCACCATGTTGCACCCATCATCATTATGTTGCATCTTATCACGCTTCATTAATCATGACTGTACCCATCACTTTACTGCATTATGTGCCATTGCTGCAGCATGTTGCCATCCTGACCTATCTGTTGGCTGCACCTTGCTTGCTTGTTGTCCCTAGCATGTTTGTTGTCCTTAGCATGCTTGTTGTTGCATGCTAGTTGGAACATTGCATGCTTGGTGTATTCGCTGCTAAGTACCATACAATTGTCCCAATGTTAGTTAGCTATCCCTTGCTTGCTGCTCTCCTTCGGAGATAGATGCTACGGCTGTTTCGGTAGTTCCCGACAATTCTGGCAGTTTAGGTTGTTCCCGGGAGTTCCGGCGTTTCCGATAGTTCTGACTTTTTCGGCAGTTCGGACTTTTTTGGCTTTTCCCGCTTTTTTGGCTTTTTCGACTTTTCCAGCTTTTTTGGCAATTCAGGCTTTTCTGGCAATTTCAGCTTTTCTGGCTTTTCCGACAGTTTCGTCTTTTTCGGTAGTTTCGGCTTTTTCGGCAGTTCCGACTTTTCTAGCTTTTCTAGCAATTCTGGCTTTTCTGGCAGTTCCGGCTTTTTCGGTAATTTAGGCTTTTCGGCTTTTCTGGCAGTTCCAGCTTTTCTGGCATTTCCGGCTTTTTCCGGCAATTCCGGCTTTTCTGGCTTTTCTAGCGGTTCAAACATTTTCGTTTTTTCCGGCTTTTCTGGTAGTTCCGGTTTTCTGTCCTCTGGATCAGGGCAACGTTATTCCTTAGGATCTCTCCTCCTACTAAAACCCAAAGACAAGTAGAGAGAGGAAGAGATCCCAAGTGTGTTGAAATGACTTGAAAGCCACCTCTATTTATACTAAAATGTTGAGCACATGTGGGGTTTGTTTGGTTGCTGGCCGACCTTGACAAATTGTTTTATAACTCAAATAAATTCATAACTCCATGAATACTTATCAGAATCGGATGATTTTTAGATCAATCTTACACCTCTCAATGAGAGGGATCCAAGAAAAATATCAGCTGCCATAAATAAGATGACCCACATGGAGTTTGGCCCTAGTTGCCAATTTTAACATATTCCTATTGGTCAATGCGAAAATATGAATAGGTCGCCATTTTGGAGGATGTAGATTTCCTCGTAGTAATATTGCTGTAGTAATTAAGGGTTAGTGGGTGTCTATTTTGTAGTTAGTTAATCAAACTTCTCAAAATTTAATTATTGATAGTTATCTGTGTTCAGGGCCTTGGAAACTACAAGTGGTTAAATGTAGCAGAGAAACTTTTCCCAATATGAGCACGAACATTTAATTCATACATAAAATTGAATCAAGTAACCTGAGACTCTCTAAATCACAAAAAATAAATCTCCGTGATGTACATTGTAAACCGAGTACTCTTTTTTGGTAAAAGATACTTATCAGAATTTAATTTTTTGGCATCCATAATCGACAAAGACCCTTCTGCTAGCAGTTGCATATCTACCTCCTCTCTCCACAGCCGACAAAAAGCCAAGGAACTAATCTCATTCTCCAACAGAAATTTGCTGTGGGGTATGTAAGGAACAGACAAGTCTGAAATTCTCAAACAATAGCAGAATCATAGATCTAGAATCTCCCAACAACAGGGCCCTCCAATATATACATCCCTTTAGAATACTTGCCAGCTGTGACTGAACACACTCCCAGGTAGACATGTTTCACTGTTTCTGCCTTAAGGCAAGAACAACAAGTCCATCAGAGAGGCTTCTCTTGCCTAGCTGAACCTTGATGGGGACGAAGAGATAAATCAGTAGCCAAGCAAGTACTCCCAGCTTATAGAAAACTGTCATTGACCATACACTATACAATCTCTGAATCAAACAATTGTCAACTTCCATTGAAGGCCACCATGCATTCAATAGTGAACCCACCTCACACCTATAAGGAAAATGGAGTATTGTTTAGATGAATGATACCGAGTCAAAGGACCTCCAAATCTCTGCTCCCAATCATGCCAAAAGGGTCATGATATATCAGTGTTCAGTTTGAATGGATCTTCCTGTAGAAAGAGCCCAACAATATCCAAAAATTGAACCGATCTGTAGGAGACAAAGCATACTTTCGTGCTTTTGTGCTACTGAACAAAATCGTTCCAAAAGTGAGAATTGGCATCCCTAGCTCCCACCAGCAAAATTGTCTTATTGCTGAATCTCCTTGCCTTATAAGTGATCCAGATCTTTGGGGCTAACATCTAGAAGGCTTGAACGCTGAGAGAGGAGGGGAGAATGTTGACTTTTTGTGTAGCATCGAGAGGTATTCCTGCATGCCTAAGTCGGCCTAGGAGAATTATGAAGAATTAAAAAAAAAATTGATTTTTGAATGACACGCCGGCCAATAAAAGTCAAGTCGGCCCAGGAGAGTGAAGGGATGTGTCACTTAAGTTATTGCACCCCATTCAACTAATATATATAGATGATGTGATATTTCATTTTCTCCACCCAAGCAAGGGCAACTTTGAGCAAGGAGAAATCTGATTTTGGACTTCATCTTTTCTTCATTTTTATCTCTCTCTTGGCCGCATGTGTGAGGAGAAAAGGTGAGTTTTACTACTGTTTACAGAGCTGCTTGAACGATATTTGATCAGGTTGTTTGACCAAGTTTTGACCTGCATGGACCAAGCAATTTGATCTCATATTTGACCATATTGTGTTGATTTTTCAAGTGCAATAGATACAAGCACAATATTTCTGAAAACTGATAATTACTTCTATTAATGTTGATCTTTTAGTTTTCCAGTATATCATTAAGCAATTAGACTTCAGAAATTCAACCATATAAAAGCAGTAGAACAGTAAAGATCACAATGCAAAAGAGAGCACAAGATTTACCTTGGGAAAACCCACTAAGGGGAAAAACCAAACAACCTTTTTAATAGAGAAATTCCACTATTCAATAAGAGACACACCTAGACCTCTAGTCAACAATTAGGTCAAATTGACCTTCAACAAATCTATTGGCAAACCTGGTCAAACCCTCCAAGTCAAGTCATCCAATCTGATCTAGCAACTCACCTTCTTATACTACTCTACGCCAAATTTTGGCCTCCTAGAAATTGCCAGAATCCCAGATTTGCAACTGCCCAGAAAATTCAGCCCTGCAGCTGCAACTGACCAGAAAATAGTGCGAACTGGAGAGAGAGAATCCTCCCACACGTGCGAGTTAGATAGGGAGAGGAAGAGATGAATTTTGTCCTTCTTTTCGTCCTCCTTGTCCTTCGCTTGAATGCCCAGAAGATTCTTGATGAGAGAGAGTGAATTGTTGCCATGTGGAGGAGGTCGATATAAAATGCCAAATCCACAGAGTTGTTGTCTAATTTGGAATGGTGGTCAATGCTGGACTTAAATTGTCAAATATCTTTGGTTCAGTATGTGAATGGTTTCATATAACGACTTTATATTTTAGTTGTTATAATTGGTACAAGGTCCATTGCATTGATTCTATAAACATCATGCTGTTGGGCATCATGGGTATGTTAAACATGTTTTCTATTTTTATTTTCAGTTTTTTAGGTCTTATTTTTTTCTGTATAAACTAATTGAAATAAAACGAATCCAGTGTGTTGTATAATTTTATTTTTGAATTTGGTATGTTGCTTATATGTTTTTTCAGTATCGCAGGTCAGATCATATTTCAACTTTAGACAATCGTCGAATAAGGAGAAGAAGTATGAGCATTACACCAGAAATTGGTGATGATATTGTCAGGTTGTAATCTTTTGCAAAATGTCTTATTTTCCAATCTGTTTGCTTATGAGGTTTAATATTATTTAATCATGTTTTTTACCATGACTTTACAATTTTCAAGATGATGATGCTTGTATTCTTAATCACCACTATTTTATATGGCCTGTTAGTTTGCATTTTTTCAAATAAATCCAGCAGCATGCCACTGAATTTGAGTGGACATTAGTAGATATGTTTTTTTGGTGGACATGACTATTCCTAGCTCCAAGGATGATAGTGACTGACGCTTCTTCATATTTACAACTTATTTCACTACTATAAGATTATTATTATGGTTGACTTCCTATGATGTATAGGTTTTATTTCCTATTAATTTAGCATTAGGTTTTTTCAGTTGTACTCATGAGGATGTGGTTTGCAATCCTTGTAATCATTATGCTAGTCCAAGCCCTTCTTTAGGGGGCATCAATGTGGAAAAAGTCAAAGTCGGGATTAATTCGGCAAAGGTCCAAAAGTGGAAAAACTCGTCAAAGTCGGGAGTTTTTTGAAAAATTCGAAAAGTCGGCAAAATTAAAAAAACACAAAATTATTCTTTTATTTTTTATTTTTTTTAACATCTAGAGTATCCACAACATCAAATAAATGCATTTCCACATAAACATGTAAAGTAAGCTAATATATAATATGTATATGAAGTCTAGTGCTACATCACATATCAAAATAGTGAGAATCAACTCCTGAATTTTGAGTCCTGTCTGAGTCTCAACTCTCAAGAGTCAAAATATCAACAAAAAATATAATAAATTTATATCATGAGTCATCTAAAAGTCATCAAGTAATCAGTGACTGAGATACTCTTCCCCTTTAAATTTTTTTTTCCGCTAATTGTATTAAGAAATAAGTCATGCATTTATTCAGTAGATTGTAATCTGCTTGGGTAATAAGGTGTCAGGTGCTAGGTCCAATGAAAATTAACAGTGAGTATCACAGTAGATGTGAAAATTAATGCTTGGTGACTCCAAGCTGCTTATTTTCTGAGAAAACAGTAGATGTCAGATTACTAACCTAGCCTTGGCATCTATTATTCAAAAACTCTTTGAGGTAAAATCCACTTTTGACACATAACCTTTCCCCACATTTACAAGGAGTTCACCACTAAAGAAGATTCCCTTTCAAAACGTGCTCTCATTGCAGGAAGGATCTTTGCTGTCACAAGATTTCACAAGTACTTTGTCCTGTCTGAAAAATGGGTTCTTTTTTGAGGCACTGGTTTTGTTTTTTTTTGGACAGGTTGTTGTTATTTGATCTTCATGACCTCCTCTTTGTTGTTTCTTCTGGAAGCATTCAACAACTGTAACAATGTTTTTGATGGTGTGGGGTTCTTTTTACGAAAGACTGTTGTATGCCTGTCCTTTTGGTACTTTTGTAATCTTTTGAAGGGGTAGTGGTTGTTAGAGTCTGGATCACTGAAAGCCTGGAGGCTTAGCCAATGTATGCTTTGCTTTCTAACTAGAAATATGAAGTATAAAGATTTGTTTTTCCTTGGAAAACAAAAACATATCTTAACCTCAAAACTAACGGATTACAAATGAGACTACTATGCTCGCAAGAAGTATGACAAACAATACAATGCAATAACTTGAAAATGCATGGATGGAAGCTTCAATTTACAGTTTTTGCACCTTGGGGCCACTTTATCCGTGGCCTGAGATGGGAGGCAGACTTTTTGGGTCAACTCCCGATTAAATCGGGAGTATAAGGAAAAAATCGTGATTTTTTCCTTTGTGAAAAAGTCGCCAAAAAGTCGGGGGATTAAATTGTTTAGTTCAAAAAATCACGTTTTTAGGATTAAATCGGGATTTTTTGCAGACTTTTTCCACACTGGGGGGCATTGTCGAATTCATTCTCAAGGTGATCATTAGCATTCATGGATTAGAGAATCATCGTGATTTATTCATTACTACTTTCAGGTTGTGTTTGCCATTTATTGCCTATGATGTATAAGGTGTTTTTCTCTTTCCTCTAGCATTAGGTTTTTTCTCTCTCATGGGATATTGACCTTGAACGGGCTCCCTTGTTTCCCGTTCCTGATTCAGGTGATTTTACTTGCGTTCCTTATAGCGGTGGAGCTAGTGTAGTTGACTATGTCTTGGCCAACCAAGGCGTCCTCACCTAGATCCAACATTGCTCAGTCTCTCGCCTCCCTTTGGTTGACCATGCTTTCCTTTCCTTCTCCTTCTTTACGTCCCCTTCTCCTCTCACTATCTCCACTCTTGTCGCTTTATCCACCAGCGTTACATTCTTTTTTGATAGAGATTATGCGGACACATACAATACCTGCATCAAGATGTTGTTCCATCCTGTGTCTAACTTTAGTGCCTTAGACACAACCACAACTTACTTGTCGCATGAACCGTTGGTTTGATGACGAGTAAAAATCTTTGCATAGGTATCTACACCTCACGTTTATGCTAGAACCATCTTCCTCCCTTGGCCTCGACAAATCTTATTGCAGACTACTTCACCACAAAAAACGAACATTCCTCTCCCAATGAAGATGAGAACTTTGTGATTCTCTCCACCACTCCCTTAAAGCTT
The DNA here is from genome assembly GCA_000404065.3 of Pinus taeda. Taxonomy (NCBI): domain Eukaryota; kingdom Viridiplantae; phylum Streptophyta; class Pinopsida; order Pinales; family Pinaceae; genus Pinus; species Pinus taeda. The sequence continues at coordinate 61,909 of APFE030644719.1, read as the reverse complement.
TTTGGCGAGCCCTCTTTCCTAGACATCACATCATCTCTCCCGGCCTTGACCCCCATACAATGTTCTTCCACACCACCTCCCTTTTCGAAATCCTTGGGAAGCGCCCCACCCTGATCCCCTCTCCTCCCATTTTATGCCGCCTTATCTTTGAATTGGTGATCAGGAGAGAAGCCAGTGCTTTGAATACCAATAGAGTCACTGATGAGGATGTGTTTCAGGCTGAATTCCTCAAGCATAGTATCTAGTTGCTTGAGTCATATATTGCAAATCTTTTTAACCATGTAGTTTGTAGTATGTACATGCTTCTCCCCCTCCTGGAAAAGACACATATCCATCCAATACACAAATATAGGAGCAATGTTGATCAAAATAAGTACATAATTATCATGGTGGACCACACATTATACAAGCTTTATGACATAGTTCTACACTAATGGATTTCTGAGGAATTGAAGAATTGATATCTTAGAGCTAGAGGATAAGCAGGTTTCCACCCAGACTACCAAACAGCTGATCACATCTTCACCCTCAAAGCCATCATTGAGGAGGCCCACCATCACTCATCATGGGTTTATAGTTCCTTTGTTGATTTCTGGAAGGCTTTTTGTCAGAAGTTGCCAACTATTTCCTTATATTCTTGGGATAATAGCTAAAATTGTTTCCTTTGGTTTGGGTTGTTTTTCCTAATCTAGGTTTTGGAAAAAACATATAAAAGGAACTTTTTTGTTTTATGTAAAAAGTTTCTTATGTATTTGCTTTAAAAGTTGTGGAAAAATTTAGAAAAAATATGGCAGGTTGCTATTTATCCATGTAAGCCTGTAGAGGCAATAAGAACACATAAAACAATGGGAGAATGGGTTGAGTGGTTGTTAATGCATGTCTGTGAGTTGGCTGTTCTAAATATCCCTTGGATAATAAGAATACTGATTATCATTGCCTTGTGGAGCTTTCCCTCACAAGGAGGGTCTTACCATGTAAAACACTGTGTCAATTTCCGTGTTTTATTATTATGCTCTCTTGTTTATTTGCCATTATTTTCTGCAATTAAATCTATTTGTAGGTTTTGCTTTTACCGCTCAACTCAACAAGTGGTATCAGAGCTTTTGCGAAAAGTTCATGTTAATGGCAAAGATGCAGAGTGTGAATTTTTAAATCAAAAAGTTCAATGGGAGTAATAGCTTTGAGCTATGGAAGGTTAAGATGCGGGATATGCTTATGCAACAGGAGGGGCAAAGGCATTGCTAGGTAGGTCAAAGAAACCCGTGGACATGGATGAAGAAGATTGGGAGGACAGGGATGCAAGAGCCCTCAGTGCTATTCATCTGTGTTTGGTAGATGATGTGTTGTTTACCATCATTGGAAAGAAAACAACAACAGGCTTATGGACCAAGTTAGAAAGCCCTTGTATGGCGAAGCCCTTGATAAGCAGAATCTACTTGAAGTGACAATTATACAGTTTGCGAATGAAGGATGGTACAAAGATCTCTGATCATTTGAATTCTCTCAATACTCTTTTATGTCAGTTGTCTAGTATAGATGTAAATCTCGAAGGGGAGGACAAAACAGTTACACTATTGTGTTCTCTACTTGAGTCTTGGGATCATTTTGTAACCTCTATCAATTTTAGTTTTACCGATACCGTTGATTTTGATGCTATTGTGGGAGCTTTGTTGTTTGAGGAAAACTTGGTGAAAATCTAGCATTTAAACCTTAACATCAGAAGCAATGGTGGCCAGAGGTCGATCAAAAGAAAAAGATTAGAATTCAAGAGACACATCAACGTGGAAGTCAAGAGGCAAGAAGAGTAAGTTAAACTGCTGGTACTGTAACAGATTAGGGTATCTTAAGAAGGATTGTTGGAAAAGAAAGGAACAAGCTGCTAAAAAGGACTATGCAAAGGAAGCTCATTCGGCTGAAAAATGTGCAGGTATTGTTGATGAGGTATTGTCCACTTCTACTGTTTCTCAACATCATCATAATTGGTTGCTAGATTCTGGTGCTTCCCATATGTGTCTTCATAGGAATTGGTTCTCTTCATACCAATCTATTAATGACGGTGTGGATTTCATGGTAATGATGTCACATGCAAAATTGTTGGGATTGGTAGTATCAAGATTAAAATGTATGGTGGTACTGTTAGAATGTTAACAGAGGTGAGGCATGTGCGTGAGCTTAGAAAGAACTTATTATCTTTGGGAGTGCTACATTTTGCTGGTTATAAATGTACAGTTCAAGGTGGAATTATGAAGGTGTCAAAAGGCATCTTGGTAGTCATGAAGGCTAAAAGGTTTGGGAACCTTTATAAGCTTGAAGAAAGGACAAAAACATATCATGCAATAGTAGGATCTGAAGGTGCAAGTGACTCTACCTTTTTATGGCATCATCGCGTGGGTCATATGAGCGAGAAAGGGATGAAGGTACTAGTTGATTGCACATTACTTCCAAGCTTGAAATCTTTGAATTTGAATTTTTGTAATCATTGTATTTATGGAAAACAATCTAGACAAAAATTTTGAATCGGAAAACATGTTAGTAAAGTTATCCTTGATTACGTCTGTTGACTGCTGGAGTAGCACCTGACGATTATGTGACGACTCCATGCCCAAGGATGATCCAGAGGACACTTGTACCATCAGATGTCATCAGTCAACAAAGTTTTTTAACTCTCTTTCTATCTTCTCATCATATTTCTTCTTTGTACCCAGATTCCACACCCTACGGGGAATTGTAATAAGTGATGCTAGTATGATGTTTCTTGAATTTGTAACAGGCCTAGGATGTGGGACTCGATCAGCAAACGAGTACACCTTGGAGTGTTTTTTTTATCCGGTGAATTATCCCTTTCTTTTCCCTTCTTTTTCAGAGGGGGATAATTCTCTGGATTTTTTCACTCGTGCACACCCCAAAGCCGAGGTGACGGTTTGAAGATTGAGCCCCTTGACACATCTTAGTGTCTAGGGTCGATGTATATTACCATACTAGATCACACGTAAAGTTTCGTGGAATTTGGCTAGGTCTAAGTAGGATTTTTAATAGTTAAAAATTTCCCGCAAAACGGGATTTTTTAATTATTTTTTATATAAAGGCATAAATAAGTGGCCTTAGGAGATGTCTGGGGCGTATGACCAGTCAAAATTCATCCTCAGAGGCCCAGCATTCTCCTAGAGCCTACTTTGGGGGTCAAAAAATGACTCAGAGTCCCTCAAAAGGCAAATTTTCCAGTGACAGTGGCAAAAATGAAGAAAAAATTCAAAAAAATGAATAATTGGAAAAATTTTAAAAAATTTCCAAGGTCAAAATAAGTCAAATTTTGACATGGAATTTAAGCAGATGATCAAGGATGATGTGGCAAGCAATGTGGGGCCCACCTCGAGTCAAAGTTTCAGCAGCCAGGCAAAGTCAAAGAAAGTCAACTCAAAGTCAAAGTCAAATGGGCAGTCAACGTTGAGTTCATAAGGCAAATCGATTTTTTAAAGTTTTAAATTTGATATGATTCAAAAGGTGATAAAATTTAAATGTGTTTGGAATTTAATAGTGGGATATGGACCCACCTCAGCCCACTCAGCAATTGAAAGAAATCCGTACGTTGTCCGTACGTTGTCCGTACGGCAGCCCAATCAACGGCAGTCAAACAAATAATCCACGCTGGCAGTCAATAGTTTATGTGGCACAGTTCAAATTTAAAAATTTTTCCAAAGTCAAAATAAGTCAAATTTTGACATGGAAGTCAAGCAGATGATCAAGGATGATGTGGCAAGCAATGTGGGGCCCACCTCAAGTCAAAGTTTCAGCAGTCAGCACGTGGGTCCAGTCAGCAGTAAATCGGTTTAACGTTAGCAACAGAAATACAGGGGCAGGCTACCGGCAGTTTAACGCAAGGCAGTCCCAACATTTATGTGGGTAATACAATAGTTTACGTGAGCTGAACAGGTATATACGTGGGCAACAAACGGTCAGCAAGTCAATGCATATTTTCAGGCATTTAAAGCATGTTTATCAGCAGCGTTAGCTGGCAGCAATCCACGCAAATCGCACAGCAGTCAACTAAGGTATATTACAGCCAGTTAACACAAGTATATCAACAGTCCACTAACAGCCAATGCATAGTTTAGGCAGGTCAGCAAATCTTCAGTAATTAACATTGGCATTCTACAGCAGTTCACATGTTCAGTTAACAGCAGTCTCATCAGCAGTTATCTTTAGAAATCAAGCAATCATCTAAGCCACTTGTCATTCTTCTTTGGCATTGGGATCTTCACCTGATTGCCATTTGTCATTGGGAATTTGCCTTGGGATTGTCTCCCATTTTCCTATTTATATGAGCCTTGGGCTCTTATTGTATGATCATAGAACGAGCTATTGGGCTGGCGGAGACTCTGTCGGATTTTGTACTCAGCATTTACATTAATAAATAAAAGTCTTTGGGGTTACCAACTTCTCTTGTGGTGCATGCCTTGGTACATGAGGTATACTTTTGTCGTTTAATATTCATGTGATTTTCATTTGCTATCTAGTTGTTTTTCATTTTGCCTGAAGGCACTATTGTCTAGGGAGGAGAGATTTGCAGCTATCTCAGATCTCTCCTGGGCTTGGTATATCTTGTACACTTGTTGTAGCTTGTCCATTCTCGGTTGAATGACAAGCTCAACTTGGTCTCTATATGCCAAGTCTCTTTTTGCTCTAACAATTTGTTTGCAAGTGTTTTCTGTGTTTTCAAGCGACAGGTTTGTCTGTGTTTTCAAGCGACAGGTTTGCCAGTTCTGTTGGAGGGCGAGGACCTCTTCGGCGGGAATAGTCACCTCCCAGGATACCACGGATCCCACATGCTGTTCAAGCCATCAAGCTTTTAAGACATCAAAAAGAGATTTACCCAAGAGGGAAGTATCTTGATCCCTTAGCTTAGCTTCTATTTTGAAAAAAGTCAAAACAAATTTTCTCTTTTCATTTAAAAGTATTCGTTTCCATTCTGAGCATAAAAAGAAATACAAACAAAAAAATATTTCATTTCTGAAATAACAACGTTTTTAAGGCACTGGTCATTTATGTGTTTCCTGTTTATCGTACTGTTAATGGCTATTGCTTATATTACGTTTTGATTTTAGATCTCAGATTGACAATCTCATTTAACTCAAATAATTCTCCTAGAACTTTACATCTTAGCTTTAGGCTTAACTTTCCATTTAGGGACCACCCCCCTTAGCTAGCCTAGGAGATAGCTAAAACGGAGAGAGTTGGGATCAGTGTGACAGCCCCTTCTCTGAGTTCCCTGCCACCAACCACACCTTGTGGGGTTGAAGGCTTTTCTCGCTAACTGGTAGGTAGGTGCGGGCGGCAGGGTCAACACCTCTCATCAAGATGTGTAGGATTGATCTAAAGATCATCCGATTCCGATAAGTATTCATGGAGTTATGAAATTATTTGTGTTATAAGACAATTCGTCAAGATCAGCCAGCAACCAAATTACCCACACATGTGCTCCACATTTTAGTATAAAAAGAGGTGACTTGATAATCATTTCTACACACACTTCACTCTTGATTTCTCTCCAGTTGTTCTAGGTTTTATTGGAAGAGAAATCTAAGAGAGGAAGACCTAAAACACAAAAAGTAAGGAGCCCTAGTAAGAAGCCCTAGACACTGTCCTAAAGAAGCACTAGACGTTGTCCTAAGGAATCCCTAGACACTGTCCTAAGGAAGCCCTAGCCGCAGTCCTAGAATACCCTAGACGCAGTCATCTAAATGAGGTCTGTTCACACTAGGGTAGGCCACATTTTATAAGGGAAATTCTGGGCAAGATTTGAGGACGGTTAGGGACTGTTATGTGCCCTAACCAGTCCTAGAAATTACAGCAGTAATGAAGTGATAAACAACAATGTTTGTATGGTGTGTTGGCAACAAAGGAAGATGGGACAACAAGGTCACATGGTACAGCAAAGGAAGATGGGATAGCAAGGTCACATGGTGCTGCAAACACAAATGGAACAACAAGCAATCATAGGAGCAACAATCACTAACAATGGGACAACAGTGCTAGGAATGTGACAGCTAGGTGATCCATGAAGTTTCAATGCATGATAATGTAGCAAGGTGCATGGGCAGCATGATAGCAATGATGGCATGGTACAACAATGCTACAACGACAGCATGATAGCAACAATGTTACAATGACAGCATGATAGTAGCAATATTACAATGATGGCATGGTACAACAATGTAACAATGGGTTAACAGCAAAAGCATGCTAACAATGAAACAACAATATGGTAAGCAAGGTGCAGTAAGCACATGGTGGCAAGCATGGTGCAGCAGGCACATGGGACAGTATGGCAAACATGGTGTAGTAATGGCACATGATGGTACATAATGCAGTACAGCGATGGGTACAGTTATGATTGATGAAGCGCGATGAGATGCAACATAGTGATGATGGGTGCAGCATGGTGCAACACAGTGAGGTGCAACATGATGATGAGGCGTAGCACAATGATAGGTGCAGCATGGAGATGGAGTAACCTGGGAGAATCAGTTGAAGCAGCATGTGTTCAATTGAGTTCAGCTACTTCATGTATCATCTACTTAGAGATGATCTATGCTCTTATTTAGATAAGTCAAAGTGTTGACTTCTATTGTAAATGTACCATCTCTCTCTCTCTCTCTCTCCACTGACATATTGAAGAACATATAAGAAGAATTGATCAAGGGTTTCCCCATATTGGGGTTTGTCCCTGGCTTGCGCCGCATCTTGTGTCCTCTTGTCTTGGCTTGTCTTTTGCGATCTATGTTTATGTTCTATTTGCAATTTACTTTTAATGTTGATGTGATTGCTAATCTGGAAAAGATATTGAGCTAACTATGAAAATTGAAATAAATTGCTCTAAGCATAGAACATAACTAAACATATTGCTATTGTTGGCCCAGGGTACAAAGTCCCTTCTTATGATGACTTTAGAGGGCTCATTCTTCAAAATGAAAAGATTGACTGCATTAAGAAATTGGAGGAGTTTAGGGCATCATGGGCACACACAAGATGCACTGTGATATCAAATGGTTGGACCGATCAAAAGGGTAGAAGCCTTATTAACTTCTTGGTTAATTGTCCCAAGGGGACAATGTTTATGAAATTTGTTGAGGTGGGTTCACAACATGTTGTCCAAGTCATAACGGACAATGCTGCAAATTATGTTGTTGCTAGCAAGATGCTTATGGAGAGGCATCCTACCTTATTTTGGACACCTTGTGCTGGACACTGCATTGATTTGATGTTGGAAGAGATAGGAAAAATTCCTTTTGTCTAGGATATTGTTGAGTCATCAAAAAGCATTACAAAATTTATGTATAATCATACATTTGTGTTTCATTTGATGAGAACATTCACCAACAAGAAGGAGTTTGTGCGCCTTACCATTACATGGTTTGCCACCTGTTTAATATATCTTCAATCCCTATTGAATTCTATGTGGGATGTGAAGAAAATGTTTCTTTGAGAGGAGTGGCGTGCTTTAGCATTTAGCCGCAAACCAGAGGGAGAGACCATATGCAAGTTAGTTTCATACCAGGAAAGCTTATGAGTGGGACTGCAAGAGGTGTGTAACATTACTGAACCTTTGGTAAAGGTTCTTTGATTAGTTGATGGAGACATGCCTGCAATGGACTACTTGTATGAGGCCATGGATAAGGCGAAAGAATCCATTCAGACCTACTATGATGATAAGGGGATGAGGGTTTTGAGAAACAACTCGTATGGGAAGTGATTGATGAGCAATGGAACAATACACTCCATCATCCCATTCATGCTGCTGGGATCTATCTGAACCTCGCAGTTGCCTACTCATATGGTTTCCTATTTGATGTTGAGATCATAATTGGGTTCTTCACTTGCGTTCAAAGGATGGTGCCATCTCCAGCAGAACGTGCAGAAATCTCCAAAGAGATGGAGATATACAGGATGGCAGGTGGCACATTTAGCTTTGACATGGTTGTTGTGGATAGGAAGACTAAAATGTCAGGTAAGCTTTAGTTTGTTCAAATTTCATTGTCTCTTCAAGTTCATAACTTCATACTTTGCTTCAACTTTCAAATTTCATTTTTTTTCTCATGTTTATCTTATTTGTTGTAGATGCAGGGTGGAGAAGCTATGTTGGCAAAGTACGCAATCTCCAAAGGCTTTCCATTCGAGTGCTCAGCCAAACATGTATTTCCTCAAGATGTGAGCACAACTAGAGTGTATTTGAAAAAATACACACCAAAAAGCGCAACAGGTTAAAATATTCTAAATTTCCAATTAACTTTTTTGAATTCATTAAATAATATTTTTTATAATTATTATTTTATTATTTATAATTTATTAATTTATGACCCTTGTACAAGTTGGAGTCCCAATGACTTAATGACATGGTCTATGTCTGCTACAATCTTAGATTGTGGGTGAGGCAACTTGAGAGGACACTTGATGTGGAGGCCATCTCATTAGATGGGACCGACACCATTGCTGCATGGAGGGTCGAGACCTATCATGGAGTCGGCCCCTGATTGGTTAGAGCAAGACGTAGTGGAGGAGGAGGAGGAGGAGGTGACACCACCTACCTAGGCTACCCTGTCACCAATAGAGGACGTGGTCTAACCCCTATAACTCCTTGTTCTTCAGCTTCTAGAGCACAACAGAGTTCGTTACCAACTCCACCTCCAACTACATCTAGAGGGAAAGTTGTTGCATTTTCTAGCAAAAGCAGCAGAGGAAATCAATAGTATTAGTTATTTGCTACATTTCATTGTATATGACATTGTGACTCATGATATGAGATACATTATTATATTTTTTGTTGATATTTTAAGGCTGAGTTGGGACTCAGGACTTAGCATTCAGGACATGATTCACTGTTATGTGTGATGTAGCACTAGAAATGATATTGCACATCTTATATATTAGTTTTTTAATCATATTTATCAGTGGTCCATGGGGACGCGTCCCCCAGGGTCGGGTTCGCGCACCCCTCGCACCCCACGCACCTGAGATGGGGGGGCTTTTGGGGAAACGTTTCCCCACGTCCCCCTTTTGGGGAGACGCAGGGAGATGCAAGGGGGGACTTTTCCCCAGTGTGAGGGACACAACTCCCCAAAAGGGGGACGCCTGGGCGTCCCCCCTCAAAATGGGCTATGCGTCACCCCTTAAATTTGCTTGTAAACAATGATTTATGACAGGGAAAACCTAGTATTTGACCATATCTCCCTACTAATGCTATGCAATTCATGATAATGTTAAATTCTTAAAGTAAAAGTGACATTCTCCTTAATCTTTCATTTTCATCCTTTTACTTAAATTTTTAACATTACCATGAAATGACTTAGGATGTTTGGGAGTGGTTCCGACCTCATTGGATTTCATATGGAGAAAGTAGAACTTTAGATCTCACTCAAAATCCAGCAGACTTAACAGTTTTTCAGGAATTCAGGATTCGATGGATTGCAATGTTTCCATTGCATTTTGTCAACTCATCACTCTAGTGTTTTTGAGTTTTAGCTATATCAATTTACTATTCCAGACTTTATATTCCAGTATCTATTATAGTCTATTTTTCTTAGTACTAATTAGATTCTAGAATGATGAATGATGAATTTAAATTTTAAATCAATTTAGAATCTAGAATGACGAATTTAGTTTTTAAATCAATGTAGATTCTAGAATGGTGAATAATGAATAATGAATATGGATCAGAGTATTTCATTATTGAATCTCTGGTCTATGGATGATCATGAGTATTAGTAGATAATGGAGTATGGATCAATGTATTTCTTTATTTAATTCAAATTATGTATGTATTACGTATTTATGCTTTCATTATAGAATATGAAATTATATATATATATATCATATTAAAAAAGAAAAAAATTAGTATACCCTAGCGTTCCCCGTCCCCCGTAAATTTCCTAAAAATTTGAGGGTACTCCCACACATCCCCTTTGTGCGTCTCCCCACACCCGCATCTCCCTGTCCCAGAGTCTTGGTGGAACATTGCTATTTATGTGTCAATACATTTATTTTATGTTGTGGATGCTTTAGATATTAAAAAAATGGAAAAAAATGAATATTTTTGTATTTGCCGATTTTTTCCCAATTTTTTTCTGATTTCAGACCCTTGTCGATTTAATCATGATCGCGATGTTCGCAACACTAGTTCGGATTGATAATGCATGGTTGATGACAAATTGTTGGCATGATAATAAATTAAGTCAAGATTTGATATGAGCATCACTTGTCTCCTAGTTGAAAGAAATGACACTGTAATAATGATGACTTCGATAATGGTTGTGATCTAGCTTCTAAACTCTGATGAGCTGACTTTGTTGATATGATTTACGTAAGGCTGATTATGCTGGCTTAGCAAGACATTATGCTTAGAGCATTGCATGGAGCAAGCTCCCTATTAATTTTAGGTATGTTTTATGCTTAGAGCAATTTATTTCAATTTTCATAGTTAGCTCAATATCTTTTCCAGACTAGCAATCACATCAACATTAAAGTAAATTGCAGATAGAACATAAACATTTATAAGAAGAGCTTTGGCGTAAATCACATACAGAAAGACCTTTGTCGACGCGTTTCGAACCAACTAGTGTGGTTCATCGTTAGGACAAGTTGAAGAAACAGATCCAGCTTAGCATGTTAAATACCCTGAGCAGAGACTCCAACGGCTAACTTTGAATACCGGCTAAATTTGACTATAGGACCTAGGTCCAATTTTATAATTGTTAATTTAATAATATTATTATTTTTTTAATATTTATATATTGTTTATATATTATTCCATTTATGGGAAATAGTAAAAATAGGTAAAAATAAATAAATAAGGGAAGGCAACTTATTTATTTATTCGAAGTTAAGGTAATTACATTAGGTCATTTAATATAAAATAATTCTACTGGTTATTAACCTTATTATTATTTGCTATTTTCTTTTTTGGAAATAATGTAAATTAGGTAAATAAATAAACTAAACTAATGGTAAGTTTTTAATTTAATTAGATACAATATTACTAGTTGGTTCGAAATTTTATATATATGTATATAATTTAATAACATCTGGATCTGTTTCTTCAACTTGTCCTGATGATGAACCACACTAGTTGGTTCGAAATGCGTCGACAAAGGTCTTTATGTATGTGATTTACGCCGAAGCTCTTCTTATAAATTAGATGGATCACAGAAGCCTCAATTCTACAAGAACATAAACATAAATTGCAGAAGACAAGAGGACACAAGATGTGGCACTAGCCAAGGACAAACCCCAATGTGGGGAAACCCTTGATCAATTATTCTTATATCTTCTTCAATAGTTCAGCAAAGAGAGAGAGATGGTACATTTACAACAGAAGTCAACACTTTGACTTATCTAGATAAAAGCATAGATCATCTCTAAGAAGATGATACATGAGATCAGTTGAAGACATGCTGCTTCAACTGATTCTCCAAGGTGACTCCTTCACCTATCATTGTGCTGCACCTTGTCATCATGTTGCACCTCACCGTGCTGCACCCATCATCACTATGCTGCATCTCATCATGCTTCATCAATCATGACTGTACCCATCATTGTAATGCATCATGTGCCATTGCTGCACCATGTTGCCATATTGTCCTATGTGCTTGTTGCACCTTGCTTGCTTGTTGTCCCTTGCATGCTTGTTGTACTTTGCATGCTTGTTGTCCCTTGCTGTACCATATGTTGCACCATGTCCCATTGTTGTCACATTGTTGTACCATTGTACCATTGTTGTCCCATTGTGCACTATATGCCATTGACCATTGTTGTCCCACTATTGTACCATATGCTGCATTATACATCCAGTTGTCATATTCAAGGTGGCTAGCTATAGTGCTATGGCCTGCGGCCTAGCACATAGCAATGCCAATGTCTTCTCCTCTCAGCGTTTAGGTGACAGCAATAAGCTTCCATTAAGACATCAATCTATGACAATCAAAACAACACTTAGAGAACAACGTTAAGGATAGTTGGAGGTGGCTTCTTTACCTCAACGTTTAAGTGTGAGAGCTCCATGATAGCAAGGGCATTACTTGTGTAGAACTTCTCTTCTAAGACAACGTTTAGGTACCATCTCCATTAGGCAGCGTAGCAACTAAGCTTAGGGCATCTCTCCTCCTTAAACCTGCAGCTAGTGTTTCTGCTTTCATTTCTATGGCTGCGTGTTTAGGGCAACTCCATAACCTGTGGTTAGGGTCACCCTTGGGACAACGTAGTAGATGAGGGATGTCTTCCTTGACAACATAGAGGATTAGGGTTGTCTTCTTCATAATATGACTGCGACTTCCTTGACAGCGTATTAGATTAGGGCTCATTGTGTCCTAGGTCTAGGTCATGAGTATCGCTGCTAGGGCATCATCTAGGACTGCATTTAGGCCATCCTTTAAGGCAACGTTTATCCCTTAGATATTCTTCTTTCCACTAAAACCCAAAACAAATGGAGAAGAAGAAATCTCAAGAGAGTTGTGTGTCCAAATGACTTGCTAGGCACTTGTATTTTTACCAAAATGTGGAGCACAAGAGGGGGCAATTTTAGTTGTTGGCTAACCTTGACGAATTGTCCCATAACACAAATAAATTCATATCTCCATGAATACTTATCGGAATCGGATGATCTTTAGATCAATCCTACACCTCTCGATGAGAGGGATCTAAGAAAAATATTAGCTGCCATAAATAAGATGACCCACATGCCGTTTGGCCCTAGTTGCCAATTTTAACACTCCCTCTCAACTAGGGAGAACTCTATCCGCTGATCCATCTGCCAGACTGTACTATCTCTGCCATCAGTGCCTTGTACTGCTCTGCTTTGCTGAGCTCTGCTCTGTTCTGCAGAACCATGAAGAAGAAGAATTGTTCGAGAATGTCTCATACTATTCTCTATTGACCCGAAGTCAGTTTTATTGATCCAAGATCAATATCACAAGAGAGTGTCTCAAACCACTCATACTAATCCCAGATCAGTTACATTGATCCCAGATAAATGGAGGTCATCCTAACATAGGGAGTATGGTAGATACAACGATGCATCCATCGATAGTACTACTATGGTCCCTAATCCCATTTCCCTGCTCCTTGGCCAGATGAGAGGTACTTCCCATGAGTCCCAGACTGCATGGGTAGGATGCCTCGATAGGAGAACCATTCATCTTGTCCCTAAGTCGCCTTGGGGTATCACAGGGGAAGGCTGAGCCATTCACCCTGTACACAGCGCACCATTAGGGGAGGGTGAGTCGCCCTATGGTCGCGTGTTGCTCCAGTAGTATCCCAAGCCCCTGGAGATCCCAGAGCTCAATGCATGCAACATGCAGGACCCTCATAAGAAGGTCTCTCAATCACTCCAAGTCGTTCGGGAAAGTCACAAATTTGATCTTTCCCCGGGGCTTTGACAGAATGTCTGCGACCTGTACATTAGTCTCAATGCGATAGAGCTTCCTCGCTCATCAACGTACCATATCCCAGATAAGGTAGTATATGATGTCTATATACTGGAGCAATCATAGAATACGGGATTCCTCAACAATCGAATCCTCCCCTGGTTGACACAAAAGATCACAATGGTAACCATCATGTATACAAATAGCTCATTGAAGAGCTCCTGCAACCAGGTAACTTCACACGAGGTCATACTCGTAGCTATGTATTAAGTCTCAATGGTGCTCAAAGCAATCGTCTTCTGGTTCCTGCTCATCCAGGATATCGAGCAGAACCCAAAGACAATTAGCACTTAGAAGTGCTCTTGAGATCCTCTACACTGCCTGCCTAGTCAGCATTCGAATAATCACGAAGCTTCACATTTTCGGCAGTGTATCTCAATTCATGAGAGATTGTGCCCCGAAGATATCTCAAAAGATTCTTGGCACCAATCTAGTGACGCTCAACCATATATGAGCTCATCATGCTAACTGCAAAACATATGTCCAGACGAAAGTTCACCAAGAACATCAACACGGATGAGTTTATGAAACTCGGAAGCATTTCCCAAATCTAGTATGGCATCACTACCATATAACTTCTGAAAGTTAAGATCCTCGAGGTAGTCACGAGCTTGCAGTTTACCATTCCACATCTGAAATCCAACTCCCTCTTACTTCTGCAAATGAGAGGGCCTGCACCTATTAGAAATAGGTCATCCTTAGAAGGTGCCGGTATGAGAGGTCTATCATCCACAACCTTTGAGCAATGGTTTGGATCGGCTTCACTCCTAGTGAATCTCAACTTCATCAAACAACTATCAATCCTCTCATACTAAGCCCGGGGTGTTTTGCTTCAAGCCATAGAGGGCTTTCTTCCACCTACACACATGAGATTCTCAATCATGAATCTCAAACCCCTCGGGTTGTTCCGAACCTATGAACCTGCTACATGAGGGGAATGGTCCCCTTGTAAGATTTTCCTTCGGTAAATCTCAGACATGTACCTTCATGCTCCTTTTGAATTCAGGCATCCCTATCACCATCTGACTCACATCGGGTAGGGCCCCATAATAAGTAGACCTCCGGTGCTATAGATGAGATGTCCCCAATGGACCATCCTGCAACTTGATACAAATTGCCAACCCTGAACCCATGAGTAAAAACATCTATGAAAATTCCATTTTCAAATATGTACCTCTCCATCGATGAATACCACCCTAAAACCTTTGACTTCCATTGTCGAAATGGACACCAGGTTCTTCTAGCGATCAGGTACACAAAATAGATTCTTGTAAATGAATCAAGTTACCCTCATTCAATTGAGGGGTAACATTCCCTACACCCTTTCCAGGATAGGTGGCATCGACTCCACATATCATCCCACGATTGTTTCCATCTCTACTAAATTAGAGTGAGTGCCCTTCTATCTGATGAAGTGCCTTGAAGCACTACAATCAATAAGCCAGATTCCCAAAGAATCTGAAGGAGAGGGCCAATACAAGATAACGCTTCTTTATCTTATTAGAAACAACATTTGATTCTTCATACATGGGGTTCCTTGCTTTCTTTGAAGAGTTGGTTATTTCCTTGATGACCTGCATTACCTGTCATTCCTCTAATCATTGAAGATGTCCCTGGAATGATTGTTATCATCATCAAGTGATGTGTCCTTGCCATTCGAACACACCTTCACATAATGGCCGAACTTATTACAAACAAGGCATTTGCCTTCTTTTCCACCCTTAGATCCAAACTTCCCATTGAAGTGATCTATAGGCCATCAGAAACTTCGCTACACCATTCTGATAACATTCTCTGCTTCGAATTCACCCTTGGTGAATTAGAAGAGGGATGAGGAATCCATTGATCCTTTTGTCCTTTCCAACTGTCTACGGTGATTGCTCTTTCACTCTTGCTTGGGCTTTGTCTTCACCGCAGCTCCGATACCATGTTAACTTTAGGTATGTTCTATGCTTAGAGCAATTTATTTCAATTTTCACAGTTAGCTCAATAGCTTTTCTAGATTAGCAATCACATCAGCATTAAAGTAAACTATAGATAGAACATAAGCATAAATCGCAGAAGACAAGCCAAGACAAGAGGACACAAGATGTGGCCCTAGCGAGGGACAAACTCCAATGTGGGGAAACCCTTGATCAATTCTTCTTATATGTTCTTCAATAGTTCAGCAGAGGGGGAGAGAAAGAGAGAGATAGTACATTTACAACAGAAGTCAACACTTTGACTTATCTAGATAAGAGCATAGATCATCTCTAAGAAGATGATACATGAGATTAGTTGAAGTCATGCTGCGTCAACTGATTCTCCAAGGTGACTCCACCTATCATTTTGCTGAACCTCATCCTGTTGCACCATGTTGCATCCATCATCACTATGTTGCATCTCATCATGTTTCATCAATCATGATTGTACCCATCACTGTACTACATCATGTGCCATTGCTGCACCATGTTGCCATACTGTCCTATGTGCTTGTTGCACCTTGCTTGCTTGTTGTACCTTGCTTATTTGTTGTACCTTACTTGCTTGTTGTACCTTGCTCGCTTGTTGTCCCTTGCATGCTTGTTGTACCTTGCTTTCTTTTTGTCCCTTGCATATTTTTTGTACCTTGCTTGCTTGTCCCTTGCATGCTTGATGTCCCTTGTTGTACCATATGCTGCACCATGTCCCATTGTTATCACATTGTTGTACCATTGTACCATTGCTGTCCCATTGTGCACTATATGTCATTGACCATTGTTGTCCCACTGCTGTACCATATGTTGCATTATACATCCAGCTATCATATTCAAGGTGGCTAGCTATAGTGCTATGGCCTACGACCTAGCACATTGCAATGCCAATGTCTTCTCCTCTTAGCGTTTAGGTGACAGCAATAGGCTTCCATTAAGACAACAATCAATGACAATCAAAACAGCAGTTAGAGAACAGCGTTAAGGATAGCTGGAGGTGGCTTCTTTACCTCAGCGTTTAAGTGCGAGAGCTCCATGACAGCAAGGGCATTACTTGTGTAGAACTTCTCTTCTAAGACAACGTTTAGGTACCATCTCCATTAGACAGCGTAGCAACTAAGATTAGGGAATCTCTCCTCCTTAGACTTGCGGCTAGGTTTTTTGCCTTCATTTCCATGGCTATGTATTTAGGTCATCTCCATAACTACAGTTAGTGTCACGCTTAGGACAACATAGTAGATGAGGGTTGTCTTCCTTAACAGCGTAGAGGATTAGGGCTGTCTTCTTCATAATATGACTGTGACTTCCTTGACAACGTATTGGATTAGGGCTGACTGCGTCCTAGGTCTAGGTCATGGGTATAGCTGCTAGGGCATCATCTAGAACTGCGTTTAGGGCATCCTTTAGAATAACGTTTATCCCTTAGAGATTCTTCTTTCCACTAAAACCCAAAACAAATGGAGAAGAAGAAATCTCAAGAGAGTTGTGTGTCCAAATGACTTGCAAGGCACTTGTATTTGTACCAAAACGTGGAGCACAAGAGGGGGCAGTTTAGTCGCTGGCCGACCTTGACAAATTGTCCCGTAACACAAATAAATTCATATTTCCATGAATACTTATCAGAATCGGATGATCTTTAGATCAATCCTACACCTCTCGATGAGAGGGATCCAAAAAAAATATCAGCTGCCATAAATAAGATGACCCACATGGAGTTTGGCCCTAGTTGCCAATTTTAACACTCCCCGATCCAGATATGTCTATATTTGACAGTTATCTGATGAAGTCGGGATGATGGGTTCCAAGGTATGGCTTTGATTTTGACTATGGTTTTGGTTTTATATCTTGATGGTCTACTCTTGATAGGTGATGAGCCTTTGATGATCTAAATCAGAGGGAGTTACCTTTTGAAGCTTGAAATGATATATCATGGCATGATGAATTGATTTCGGGAATATGGAAAATCTTTTTAATAATGAAAATGCAAATCCTTGCATAATCCAATTTGAAGTTCAAGATGTTGTTGAACTTAACATGGCACCCGATAGTTGATTGAAGCATTGATGTTCTGTTTTGAATATCCATGTGTATATGTATGATGTGCATGGAACCTGAATAAATTCATGATTGAGCTACTTCACTCACATAGAGTTTCCACCGAGCACCCTTTGAAATATCTGCATGAGATATTCTATTTTTGAGGTTGAGATATTTCTCCTATGATATGTGACTACATGGATGTATTGTTGATAAGCACATTTGGATGCTTCTTTAGTATGATATTTGCCATGATGTGTTGGACTAGAGGTCCATAGTACGATTAAGAATGAGTACGATGTTGCTAGCATGGCTAGCTATGAGGCAGGAACAAGAAGCCCCTTAGAGAGTTGTTTGAGCATGATGTAGACATGAAAGGGTACTTCCCTAGGTTTATAAGCAGGCTTTCATTGTAATATCCAAACATCCTTGTACATTTCATCTTATTAATAAAAAAACATTACTTACAATACATTGTGTATACTACATTTAAAAGCACAAACAACTATAAGTTTTGTCGCTACAGTAGATATGTCTCACCACTAAAACCAATATTGATTAGCTAGGGTGGATATGTCTCACTACCGAAACTAATCCTCACAAGGGTTCTTACCCTTTTCTTATAAGCTCCAAGAGCTCACCAAAATCAATTTAGACAAATAACGAAATGCATACTTAAAAGTGAGCTTTGATTCTCCTTTATAACTTTATCATTAGAACACCATTGGTCATCAAAATACCATGGATCTCCCCTTTTTACCTTTTTCCCGTTCAATAATATAAAGTGACACTATAAGGATTTTATTATTTTTTCCATAGTCACTTTGTAGCTCCCCTTTTAATTTAATTATTTTCATTTCTAAATGTTGTTATTTTCACCCAAATGACAGTGACAGTCAAACAATTAAATTAATTGTTTGCCTTTTTTCTTCTATAACCTACAAGAATCAAATAGGCTACTAAGTCGGTGACCATTTGGGAAAGAGGGCATTACAGGGAGGTATCTACCTAGCAAGAGGGGGTTTATCCAATGTTTCACCAAGTTTCTGGGACAAGGGGATGCAAGAACTAGGAGACACAGGGGGGTTGTGTGCGAGTGTAATGACCAAAAACAGTAACTAGAATCTGAAGTACAGAAAGCCTGAAGAATTTAAATTTGTACTTACCTCAACTGCGGCTAATTCTGCTGGTGCTGTTGTGGCTGTTTTGATCCAGTCTCCGGGAGACCAATACCACCTAGCCAGATTGAGCAAACCTAGCTGCTCAATCCAGAAA
>APFE030644719.1:0-32381 GCA_000404065.3 Pinus taeda | reverse complement strand
ATATATGATTCAAATTCAAATTCAATAATGAAATAATTGATTCATACACCATAAATGATTGAATGGAATAGAAACATTAAAATATTGTATATATTCATTTCAATTCATCATTCATTATTCTAGAATTTGATTAGTACTAAGCAAATTAGTAAATACTAAATTCT
Source organism: Pinus taeda (assembly GCA_000404065.3). Lineage (NCBI taxonomy): Eukaryota > Viridiplantae > Streptophyta > Pinopsida > Pinales > Pinaceae > Pinus > Pinus taeda. Next base: position 32,217 of record APFE030644719.1, on the reverse strand, counting down.
GACAACTAGAACAGTAAATTCAAATTACTGAAACTCAAAAATAGTAAAGAGTGACGAATCAAAGACTTGGTCTAAGTTCATCAGTGTCTAGAGTCAAGGCTTAAAAATTTAAAGCTAATTATGAACAATGAACAATGAACCAATGTCATTGGAACCAGATTGGTGATCGAACCAATTGATCCCAAAACTAGAAATTGGTAAAAAAAATTAAAATAAAATAAAATTTGGACCAAAAAAAAACATAAATATCCAAATTTTGAAAAAAAAATGTAAATATTCATGTGCATCCATATGAATCCAAACCATTATACACAAATATGCAGAGTTTCTCATATATATAGAAAGGGTGCATATAACCAAAGTAGCACCAAGTGAAATCCTTATTTGAACCAAAAATACATCAACAAAGAGGCTCTAGCAAGGTTTTAATAGTCCAAAAGCACTCATGCTACAACAAATACCTACATATCATCACAATCATTGTATATTGGGATCCTCATCATCAATATCACCCTATAAGAATTAAACTAAGCTAGAAAAAGCTTAGCGTGTTAAGTCGAGATATTGTTTGAGTGATAGGTACAATTTTCCTAGGGTCATGACAGAGGAGTTCAATAATCAATGCAACCAAAATTGAGCTACATAGAGGCCATAATGCTCTTGATTAAATGCTAGTTCCAAACCCTCTTATATGATAGAATCCAATGGAAATGTTGCAATCCATCCAATACTAAAATCCCGAAAATTGTTAAGTCTATTGTATTTTGAGTGGGATCTAAAAATCTACTTTCTCGAAATGAAATTTAATGAGGTCAGAACCACTCTCAAACACTCTTGAGTCAATGAATGGTAATGTTAAAAATTTAAGTAAAAGAATGAAATGAGGACCCAAGAATTGAAGATTAGGCTTCCCCACTCATAAATTATTGTTTCCAAGCAAAATTAAGGGGGGATGCCTAGCCCTTTCGGAGGGGGGAAGCCCACAAGCACCGCTTGTGGGGAAACACATCTTACACATTGGGGAAACGTTTCCTCTTGCGTCTCCCCGAGTTTCCCCAAAAGTGGGAAGGGGGCAAGCGTTTCTCTAGGCATCCCCTATCGCATGTGCATGGGAAACATGAGGTGCACACACCCCACCCCGGGGGACACATCCCTATGGAACACTGAATTTATCCCTTGTGACGTTGCAACCATGTGATATATACCATGGAGGATGAACACTCGACTTTAGTACAATTGCATTAAGGAAGATATTTCATGAAGGTTGGTGATGGACATTGACACATATGTTGACTAGGAACATTGGAGGTTGGTGATCACATTGGCACACACAAGAGTAGCATTGGATACATGGGAGAACATGTGGCACATAGAGAGAGCATGAGTGCCTTGTAGGAAACTTGGATAGTAAACCACTATGTGTTAATCTTCCAATGCTCTATGTGTAGAACAATCACTTACTCCAATTCTTCTTCAATTAGAAATCACTTTTCAAATAAATTCAATCTTCCAACAACAATAACTAGTTGTAGATAGAATAGTAAATCCAATGCAGAATAGAAGACAACTAAGAGCAATAACAAGAGACACAAGATTTGGTCAAAGACTAGGGAAAAAGCCACAACAGGGAAAACCCTTTCAAAATTCTTCTTCTATTAGATTGTCATCAAATGTTCAACAGAGAGATACAATGTTCTAATTCATCAATAATGAGTCAAATTCAAATCTTTGACTATCCAAATATTTACCAACCAATATCCAAGAGATGAGCCCAAAAGTCAAATCTAGTCAACAAGTCAGATTTGCAATTTTGGTCGAAATCAATAGCATTGAAAGATGCCCTAACCAATCCACAAGTCAATAGTCAAACTTCCTCCAAAAGAGCTCAATCAACAGTCAAACAATTTGGCCTTCTTTGTTAGTCAAACCTCAGTCAAAACAATCATCAAAAGCTCAGTTAACAGAGAGAGGAGGTCTTCTATCAAACTTCAGAAATTTGCGGTCAAACTTCAGTCAAAGGTCCATGGTCGATCCAAGTCAAACTGCCCAGAAAAGACTAGTTCCTTCACCAATCAATTCGGCCTTCCACAATTGGATTTTTCCAAGTCAAACCAAGTCAAAGCTGGTCAATGGCTAGTCAAACAGTCCCAATCAAAAACTCAATGCAGAAGTTAGATTTGTCATCTTTCCTTTCGCATGTGTGAACTCGAACCTCCTTATTTCATACTTGTAAGAACCAATCAAATGAGGAGAGAGAAGATGGGATGTGACGATGATGCTCCAAAGTAATGTGACATGATGTGCATTTATATGTGGTGGAGGAGACCCAATTTATCCCTTAGATCAACCTAAACTTTTGTGCACTTGTGGGATTCACCTTGAAAAATATATTTTTCCTTGACCAAATTAAATTCTTCTAAGGGCTAAGAGGGGTCTTTCTTGAAGAGGAAGGTTTTCCAAAGGAGGGAATTTGTTCCTGAGCTGCCAAATTAACACTATGGCAGAGCAAGCATTGGAATACCAGTGTCTTGAATATCACACCATCTTAGAGGAGGCATATTCAACCCAGAGAGAACCATGCCTAAAGGCATTTCACCTTGGGGATTGGATAAACCCTAGTTTGACATATGTACATCCTTGTATAGGATGTATTGTAAAGTGCTCCATGTGGGGTTTCCTTGTTGTTTACTATATGGACTTATGTCCTTTTATGTTAGCCTCTCACACCTATTTTATATTTTAAAGGTGGAGAAAGCTCTTGTATTCATTACCATAATTACACCCTATCTTTGTACTCGTCTTAGAGGTATCTTGTAGATAGCAAAAAATTAAGGTTCATGAGGAAACTGTAATGTTCCAAAAAGGAAATAACAGTGGTAAACCAGCAAAATACACATATGACACAGAAATATTCAGACAACAATTAAACACCCATAAAATTGCACCAAAATTGCGCCAAACTGAGCCATTTTATTATCAACGGAGAGTAAAATATGTGTGCACGGAGCTTGCCAAAGCAAGCTAGACAATCCCAAGTGAGAAAAATGATGCCTAAATGCAAAGGAAATACTTCTCTTCAATGTTTTGTGTTGGTGCTATAAATTTTACAACCGCTGGCTAGAAGAAACCCCTGTTTGAGCCTCCAAAAGTGCTTAGAAAAATCTGCCAAACTAATATTGAGCTCTCCACCAAAAACCCAGAAAGGGTTTGGCCTATCTCCAAGCCAAAGTCGAACCCACAAAATGGTGCAAATTCCCCAACTAACTAGCAATTCGCCTTGCTATAATAATTAGGATTTCAGGCCCGAATATCGCTCGAAAGATTCTGAAATTTTAACCATGGACTCCACTTAGAAAACTCACAAAAACCCAGAAATGGTTTGGCCGGATTTTGACCTTCCAAAATCGACCCCCAAAAAGCCCTACGCCCTCCAGAACTGCTGAAACACACTGACTGTCAATACTCCAACAAAATCCTCCCCAAACACTCTAGAAAGGTAGCAATCGCCTCCACCAATACTTCCCTTATTTCTCCCGGCAAGGAACAACTCCAATGGTTGAGTCTCCACCACTGTTGCACTAATCGCCAAATAATCGCGATAATATCGTTTTATTGCGATTTTTTCAAAACAAAGATAAAATCGTTGTTTTTTTTTAATAGCCGTTTTTTTCGAAAAAATCGCAATTTTTATCCAAAAAATCGTGGAGAGATTTATTTATTTATTTATTTTTTATGAGGAGGTGACCCAAGCTACCCCTGTCACCAGTAGAGGACGTGTTCTACCTCCTGTAGCTCCTAGTTCTTCAGCTTCTAGAGCATAGCAGAGTCTACTGCCAACTCCACCAACATCTACATCTAGAGGGGCAAAGGAAATCAATAGTATTAGACTTTAGTTATTTGGTTCATTTCATTGTATATGACATTATGACTCATGATATGAGAATACATTATTATATTTTTTGTTGATATTTTGAGGCTGAGTTGGGACTCAGGAGTCAAGGACTTACTATTCAGGACATGATTCACTGTTATGTGTGATGTAGCACTAGAAATGATATTAAACATCTTATATATTAGTTCTTTTATCATATTTATGTGTCAATGTATTTATTTTATGTTGTAGATTGTTTAGATATTAAAAAAAATGAATATTTTTGTATGTTACGATTTTTTCCCGATTATTACCGATTTTATCCCGATTTTTACGATTTTTTCCAATCTTTTCCCCATGCCGAAATTATCCTAATAACGATTAGTGCAACATTGGTCTCCACCACCCATGTGTGTCCAATCTCTGCCGTTTGTGCTGGACCCAGGAACTGCGAAATCCTCACTGAAGAAAGCTATCACCTTCAGCCCAAAAACTCACCCAAGTGAGCAGCAAATCACCAAAGCTTCTCTCTCGGAATTTCTCCCGATAATAGCAACTCTGAAGAATGCAAAGGACCTCAACTTGATTTCCCCATTGTGTCCTCCAGAAATATGCACCCTCGAAAAAACTCTAAATGCAAATGCTAGAAATCACACTGAAAATCACCTCTAGAAGTTTATGGAAGAACCTCTCTAGGGTGGCACTCAAAGTCCCCCGAAGAAAGGGTGAGTTCTCTGCTCAAATAACTCGTGCCAAACAACAAGTGACCCAACTAAGTAGCTCGAGCAACTAAGAAGAAATTTGATATGCCAAAGATGTCAAATAAAGAATGTTGCCTCCATTTTATAGATTTCGTGGGGCCTTTTTCACTCCTTCGTGGGTCCCTCACTAAGCCTTCGATTTTCCCTCATGCATTTCGAACCATTGGCTTAGGGAGTGTGTATTTCCTTGTGTGGGTGGCCCCACATGCTACTAACAAAATCCCAAAGTAACTTACTTCTAACTCCTAAGTCTTCTAATAAAAATGAAAATGGGCCCCATCACCTCCAAAATTGGCCCCAAAATGTAGAAATTAATCCCATTCCAAAATAGTTTAGGAAGAGACATTATAGAAACTCTAAGGGAGAGAAATCCTGTAGGAAGAAAGAAGTTACAATTCATGATGAAACCCTAATAGCTAGATCTTAGTGATCATGAGGAAACCATAAGAGAAGACCAAGAGAGGGAGAGAGAGATTTTGGATGTTCATGGAGAGATTGCTCTTGTGTGATGCTAGGGTTTGTGCTCTGGGTATAATCCTAGAGAAGAACACAATATTGAAAATGATGATGATTATTATGGCTCTTGTTGTAGCATTAAGGTTGTTACACTAATAGAAGACATGGAGAGCAGAGCTAATGCCTTGCATGAGTTGTGAAGCTTTGTTCGTATGGGATGTGAGGCAAGGGTAAGATCATGGAGAGACTAGCTTGATCAGTCTTCAGCTTGGTGTGATGCCCTACTTGGAAGAAGACTCAATTATTGTATCCTTGACATTCTATGGAGGCCTTGGTGATTGTGTTGATGCATGATCTTAAGACCTAGAGTTTAAGGATTCAAATCCTAGGATGGAGATGTTGTTGAAGCTTGTGGTAGATTTGAAAGGTCTTATGCACAACCTTGGTGTCTTAGCATGTGGAAGATGATTTATTGCCACTTTAGGTGCTTGCCTGGTGGGTAAGTGATTTGTGTCTTATTGCCTAAGTCTAACTTAGAAAAAGTACAATAATTAAAGTCAATTAATTATTGTGGACTATTAACTCATTTCCTAAGGATAAATAATTTAATTATTTAAGTGACTTAGAAATACTCTCAACCAATGATCTCCAAGATCTTCTAGAAGTGAGATTACAGTTAAGGATTCAGGCTTAATGATTATAAAAGAAGCCTAGCAAAGAGGTGAAGATACAAGAACACAAGAGAGAGAGACAGCTACAACATTCTTGGGAAAGCGATTTACTCAAGGAGAGAGTGAATTCTGTAGAGCACCAGGCTTAGTTCGATAGAGGAGAAGGAAGAAGAATACAAAGATAATTTCGAGGTGTTCCCAAGAGGCTGATTTGCTAGGAATTGGAGTGGCCAAATTGTTGAAGTGAGAAGGAGGCACAATTGCTAGGGAGGTCGATTTGCTAGGAATGAGTTGTCAGTGCGAAAAGGTCGAGTGAGAGCTAGGCGTAGAGGCCAATTTTCTGGTGAGAAGTGGGTCAAATTTCTTCAAAGTTTGATTTCTAGTTTGTCGGTTTTCTTTGGGCCGAATTATTCCAGTGGGGCCAAGTTGAAGGTTTCAGAAACTATATTTTCTTTGTAAATTGTCTATGGGTCAAAACCTTGATTTTTTGGATTAATAAATGTTGGAGAATTGTTGTCAGTAGATTATTTTTATTGCAATGTGTGATTTATGATTTATCTCTCCAATTTATTTCCACAGCATATATTTTTAGATGTTAAAATATCAGTGATTTTATTTTTCGATGATTCAGGATTTATTTTGATAATTAAATAAATTGTTAGGAATATATCATTTTCGTGAGAAAATAAATCTAGGTTGGTAGAGTTTTAACATGGTGCCAGAGCTTTATAGATAACTCTATATTGCTGGTGTTAGAAGCCACGAACAGCAGGGGGTCTCCCCGATATGGAGTCCCAATTAGACCTTACACCGTTCGATATAGGAGCGCCATCCATAATATGGGTCTAACCACCATTACAATTATCTTAAGGATTCGCCTTGACTGCAATAAATAACATAATAGATCATACACATAGGTTTGAGGTCAACAAATAAGCTTTGTGAAACACCAATTGCAATGTATAAAAGGCACTTGCACGAAAGGGAAAAGAAAGAGTGAGCCTCTAGAAGAAACATAATAGTACTATCCTAAAAGGAACACGCATGAGCAAAGAAAGAATTCTTAGTTAACCTGCAAAATAGCACACAAGATAATGATGACCATGAAAGCAAATAACAATGCACATTCAACAAGATATATACCAAAGGCAACGAAATAGTTCATTTTCTTTAGTATGTATGAACACAAACATATACCACAAACATTTAAAGAAAAGTCTTACAACATTCATGATACATGCATGAAAGTACGCCAGCTCTAAGAGCTTCTCATTATTAAGTGAAAGTTCCAAGTACAAAATTACAATGACGAAACACTAGCCCCAATAGTGGAACATTAAGCTACCACTTGCTTCTCCAAAGAATGATCTTCTCTCCTATGCTAAACTAAAGAAGCCAAGGCTAGATCTCTAAAAGTCCCCTTACATGAGGCATGAGAGCCTATTTATAACAAATGGAGTGACCTTTCACCTGCCCATGTGACTCTTGACCTTCCCCATGACTTGAGCTACCAAGTGACTGTTGGGCTCCCAAATGACTCTTGAGCTCCCAAGTGACTCTTGAGCTCCCCAATAACTCTTCACATTCATGTGACTATTGGACTTCCACACTCACAATTTACATTTTATTATTCTTATTCTCAAATACAAAATTACATTGGACAAAATGTGGCTATAGCCATAAGACAAATAAATACATGTTCAAACTTAAGGAAACTCCAACTCGATGACCATAACTTGTAGCTCAATGGTAACATATCCATACCAAGCTCTATACGTGTTATATTTCCAACCTTCAATGGAAGATTTGAGCTATATTTAATCTTTCCCTCCAATCCATCCAAGTATATAGTCTTGGAACCTATTTGTATGATCTTCCACAACAAGAATAGCTTCATATGCAACCTAGCTAGCTCAACTACATATTCCAGAACATATTCTTTTGTTACTTCTACATAATTCTAGGTCGTCACCTATTTAATGTTTCTCAAGAACTCTTCTATTTCTTTCTTAATAACATTCTTAAATTAAGAAAAAACTTTCGATAGAAATTTGTAATATTCCTAATTAGCCATGGCTAATTGGAATATTCGATTTTGCCCAATTTTTGCCTTCTATAGCTATTTATAAATAAAAAAGTGAGGGCGGGGGACATAACTCACTTTAAGAATAAAAAGTCACTTCCTAGTAGCACAACGTTGTGACTTAAGGAGGAGCCAAGGGGGCCAAAGGGGGGGACGCAGAAATGGGGCCCACGCAGACACATGGAGGGACTGCGCAAGAGGGAAGGACACATGGCAAGAGGGGAATCACGTAGGAGGAGGTGAGCCTAAGGATTGTGAGAGGCAGAGGCTATGAAATAGAGAGGAGCCCCCTCATTTGAATCATTCAGTTATGTGCATTTTGAGCTGGTTGTTTCGACTTCCGAGCACGCTAGCTATTTAGCTAGTCTGCAGCACTGTTTAGTGCATTGAGTGTCTCCGTTCAAAGATCTCACCCTTAGCCCCGGGGGACTTCGAGTGCCTGCTCAGGCAAGGTATTTCCTTTGGCATTTCAGCAGTAGTTTTATCAGCATTTCAGCAACAGTTTCATCAGTATTTTGGAGGACTGCACAACACCTGGAGAGGGACGCAGTTCTTTTTGGTTGTAGAGCTGGATTGGGGTTTTGTAGGTGGATTTATGCTAGGAGATTGAGCAGGGGTCCAGCTCTTGTCTCGTTGGAGGACTTTTGGCAGGGTTACAGGCAATATTTCGGCAGAGTTTAGAGGGGTTTTCTTCAATGGTAGCGCAGGGAATTAAGGAACTACGCAGAACCCCAAGAGGGCGTTTTTCGGGGGTCAGCCATTCCAGGAAAGCTTTATGGGTTTTTATGAGTTTCTTGAGTAGAGCCCGGACCCAGAGTTTCAGTTTTTCCCGAGGGGAGCAGCCCCAAATCATCATTTGTTTTCTAGCAGCAGCAGCATCCACGCAGAGAGGCCATTCTTGTCATTCTGAGAGTATTTCTACACTTGCCTTGTGCAAGTCGAGGTGCCATCTGTCTAAACACCTCTTGTACTCATTTTATTGCCCAGTATAATAAAATGGCTTAGCATTTCTTGTGTATCTGCTTATATTTCCGGTTTACATCATTATATGTTGTTCCACTGTTATTTTATCACTTCTGGGTTATTATATCATTTGCACACATTTGGTTGGAATTTTTGCTGGGGTTTGAGGAATATTCCGGGTTACGAATATTACAAAATTACATAGGAGAATTTTTGCCAATGCATTTCGAACAAAAATTCTCCTATGTGATTTCTACCAAAAGTTTTTTCTTAATTCAATATGGATCACAGAAGCCTAAATTCAAAAATTCTTACTCTTTGTTTCCACAAATGCACCAATAGAATGTATTTTGTGCATTATTACCAAGGCATCCAATCCATGGTACAATCGTGAATATGTTGATATGGTGTCGATTAAAATTGTTGAGTTGCTCATAGACCTATATAAACATTTTGATCTTTGCTTTGTCCATCTCAGCATTTTTTCTTCCTTTCCTAACCAACGTTGGGGATGCATTCCCATATTTGGTGCCACCTTCCTGGATCTCAGCTATAGTTGCATAAGTTGTCTTCAAAACTTTCACCTTCTCCTGTGATCCTTTTTGAACTGCATGCAAGGGCACCACTGCCTTACGTAGAGTGATCATTTCCTCATATATCTGCCTCATTGTGTCTCCCAGCGACTTAAGCTCTTCAAATATAGCTGCTTGTAATTCTCTTCTGGTAGAATTAATGCAAGAAAACCTTTGATTTTCAGCGAGGAGATGATCAATCTGTTGCCTTGCAGTTTCCAATTCCTTTGCTAATTGTTCATTTTCTCGCATCAATATGTTAGTATTCTTCTTTGTGGCTTCTGCAAATGCTACATTCATTGCAAGTTTTGCTCTTGGATTCTTCCTATTATTAGACACAATCACCCTTTCTATGTGATGGAAATAAGGCGATCAAGATCATTTGCGAAATACCTTCATCTTTCTTGTACTATTCTGCTCTTCAGCACATTGAAGGTGAAGTTTGAAATATCCATGACCCGGTCATTAGGTGGAGAAAATATTCTCGATTCACTGAATGGGATATGGCCACCAGTAAGAGGAGGCGGGGGTTGATAGCTTGTTTGCTATATAATTAGCACAATATTTGCTTCTTGGTCATCCTCCGTGTGTTGAGCCTACAACTCTTCCTCCAAAACTCTTTCAAATTCTTCCTCCTATTTCCTCCAACTTTCTTCTTCTAGCTTTTGCCATTCTTCTTCTCTTTGCTTCTACAATGCTTCTTCTCGTTGTTTCTTCTTATCCTACTCTTCTTTTCACTTTTTCAGCTCTTCCTTTCTTTTCAGCACGTCTTCCTTCTTCTTCCTTTCATGTTCTTCCTTTTGCTTGCATTCCTCTTCTTGTTTATGCTCGACTTCTTATTTCTACTCTTCTTCTTGATTCTTCCATGCTTCTTCTAATTCCTTTCTTTTCCTCCCCGCTTCGAACGCGCTTTTGGTGTTTGGATTTGCTTTGAATTTTCTGCTCCTCTCCTCTTCAAGATCATGTACTATCTTCCTCTTTGGCCTCACAACACTAACTAGAGAAAGCACTTCCTGCTAGTTCCCTTCTTGAACAATATCTGGTACATGAGTTGTATTAGAAGGGCATGCCTCGTCACCTAGTCCATGTGCCCTGGAAGCATTATACCAATTCTTCATCTTTTCCTCATCTTCCCAAGAGTCGGAAGCATATGGCCAAGAAAAATGCAACTTAGCACAGTGTTGTTTGCACACACCTCTCGGGTCATATCGATGAAAACTCATTTCACCAAACCTTAGGTGGGTAAGTTCTTTAAATTCTGCTTCTACTGCCTTTAGATTCTTAAGCTCGTATGATCCTACTTGCAGGGGAAAGAGAGGCCAAGGTCCCTTCTTCTTCCTCTATAATAGTTGAGACAATCCTGAGCAAACTTGATATCCAATCCCTTGCATGACCACCTTATCGGTCACATACCTTGGCATGAGATGTGGAGGTCTTTGGGAATCGAAAACTCTGATGTATGTGCCTTGAGGAGAAGCAAACCAATTTTCTACTTCAACAACTGCTTCTTTAGCCTCATTAGTCATGCAAGGTGCCTCAACTTCAAAGATAATATGATATAGTACGACAAAGAAACGCTCAACAACTTAGTCATATAACCCTCTATAACTAACTTTCGATAATAGCTTGCAATAGATGTTGACAGGAAGTTGTTGTGGGGTCCATTTCCACTCTAGACCCAGGAACTCATTGCGAGCACAAATTCCATTAAGCAAGTAAGCGGACATATAAAATTGAGGATGCTCGCCTTGTAATGCCTTCTTCGCCTTTGACACATTAATCTGCAGTTGTTGGGAAGTATATCTAACTAGTTAAAGATCTTCCCTTCTTAAACAACTAGGTAGAGCATGTGAATCCATCCTTCCTCGCAAAGCTCAGTGCTTTCCCACCTATACAATCTATAGCACATAACCATGAGGCACTGGTAAACTTTCCTTAATGATTTAGTCTTGTAGATTCCCTCTAGCTTCTAATGAAACTTAGTTGGTTCCTGCCACCATGACATGATCACATCCTTTGTATCCAAATGAGACAAAAATACATAATACTTTGAATTTAGATACTCTCCAGGCTTTGGAAGCTTGCAATAGGAGTGAAGATCACGTGGCTGATAAGTGGAAAGATCAAGCCCACTTGCACTGTTTAGAATCATGTTCTCGCAATCTAAACCTTGCAGTATCCATCTTAATGCTTTTGCACACGGTAGCATCCGATATCTACAAGCAACCTTGTGGAATTAGGATCTCTTGATGTTAATGTAAATCTCTATGTCTTCTAAATCCTCTAGGAACTCTTTCTCATTGAAAGTCTCTTTTATGATCTGCCATGTTATGGTAGTGGATTTGTCAATGAAACACTCAATATTTGACATAATAGGCACTCTTGTTCTAGAACTATCCACGGCACCTTCGATACTTATATAGTTGAGCACTCATGGAATAGGGTTAGGGTTTTGTGCATGCATGTCGAAAATCTAGGATCCAAGGATTATTTAACTGGCACTTGTGACAACACTAACTTTGGAAAGTGCACCCACACTGTCATCAAGTGATGTGCATTAGTTATCCAAAGGGAGTGTGTAGTATTTGTCATCAAGAAGTGTGCAATTAAGTGCCTCCAACAACTGCACAGTTGACTGCCACAACGGAATGTGCAATTGACTGACACAAGGGATTGTATAGTTGATTATCACAAGAGATTGCACAATTGTCTATCACAAGGGATTGTGCAATCCCTATTGTCAAGGCATGCACAATCACTGCCATCAGGAAGTGCATAGTTATTCATGACAAGGAGTGATTGTCATCATGAAGTTCACAATAACTACTTGACAGGAGTGCGCAATTGAGGGCATCACAAGCTAGGCATGTGAGAATAAGTAGCTGCGACACTTGGGATTCCTAAAAAAAAGCCTTGAACACATAGAGAAGTAAGCTGAAGGATGGCTTTAACAACTCAAAACGACAATTTATATAACCGATAGGAGGCTCCAAAATTTGAATATAGGCAAAAATTTTGAGGGGGCTATAGCAGCTACAACACTATGAGAGGGAGATCTAAAATCACTAGGGTTTGCAACAACGAGTTTCTTTTTCCTTAGGAACATAATTATTTTTAAATTTTGCAGTTAGGCTTTGTGGTTGTGGTCGATTTGTGAAAATGGCATCACTGAGTAGTTTGTGATATGAACACAAGTTGGGTGGGGCTGCTAATTTCAATCTTGAGAAGGAGAAAATTACCATGAGTCTGAAAATAAATGGTTTGTAGGATCTTGTGAAGACAAACATTAAGGTTCCTTCAGATCTAAACCTTGCAGCGAAGCATAAACTCAAAGATATGAAAGCAAGGTGTATAATTTTGAATGGTGTGAAGGATCATATAATTCCTCACATATCAAGGAAGGACACTAGACATCAGATGTGGGTAGCCATGACCGGTCTTTATCAGAGAACAAATGAAATCAAGAAAAAAATGTTGAGGGAGAAATTAACAAGCAGTAGGATGAACAGATATGAGACCATAACATCTTAGCTCACAAGGATCCAACAGGCTCGTGATGAGCTTTTAGTTGTTGGGGAAACTGTGAATGATTTGAAGTTGGTGAAAGTTGCTCTGAAAGGTTACGTTAAGCATTGGACCACCTTTGTGGATGAGATCCTTGGAGGCAACAACTTTTGGATTGAAGCCAATTGTAGGATGACTTTATCGAGAAGGAGATCTAGGAGAACTCACTGACTAGAGGGCAGAAAAAGGGTACTGAGGAGAAAGATGAGCTTGCTCTTGCTACACAAGCAACAAAGGATAAAAGGAAGGCCAAATAGAACCAGAATGAAGGACTTCACAGAATAAAAAGGAGGACATGAGTGAAGTCCAAGTGCTTTGCATGTCACAAGTTCAGCCATTTTTCCAGTCAGTGTCTAAACAAGAAGAAGGACAAGGGAAGGACAACTACGACAGCCACTATACAGATGGATGAGATGGGTGAAAAGTTTAAGAAAAACGTTTCCCTAGTGTCATGCCTTTTTGGATCCGTCACAAAAGGTGTCTGCATTGTGGACATTGGAGCATCTTGTCACATGACGAGATCTCGAAACATCTTCACCAACATGACCAGTAAGCCTATCGATATACATGTAGAGCTTGGTGATAAGGCCAACTATGCAGTAGAAGGCACTGGCAATAACGAGTTTTTTGCATTTGTATTACAACAGTTTGCATACACATTTCTTTTACAAATTTGTGCATTTTTGGTTTATTTTTTTACAGTATTCATGGCTCAATCAAGGGCAGCAGGGAAGGAGCAAAGGAAGGGGAAGAATGTCCCCATTGGAGATGCCCTCTATTGCAAATAATGTTGAGAGAAGACTTCCTCCTAAAGGTAACACTGAGAAATATCCCTTGTGGAAATATGTCACAAGAGGAAGGGCCAAGCAGCAAGGTGAAGGGAGGAGGCAATGTGAATTGGAGATACAAATTTTACCGAAGTACTTTCACAAGCACATATTTCCGTGTTAAAGGCCATTTGATGGCTTTACCAAGTTGTGGAGTTGGAGCCTGTACAAAAGTTCCTTTACAAAAGAGGAAAGAGATGGAAAGAGAGTTCAATGTTGGTCTGGCAAATGTGGCTGCAATAAAAGGAAAAAAAAAAAAAAAAAAAAAAAAAAAAAAAAAAAAAAAAAAAAAATTGGTTAGTGGGCTAAAACCCTATGGGGTTGTGGCATGGCACTCATAATTGGTTGTGGTCATTGAATAGTCAATAATTAATAAATAAATAAAATTCTCCTAAAATCCCTCCAACGTTCACTTGTTGAGGACCCTCTCAACTCAAGACATTCATATAAATAATGACCCACATATCCTCCTCTAGTAAAGATTTTGTGGCTTCAAACAGGTCATCGTGGCATTTTCGTTATAACGTTTTTTCTGCGAAGCTTCAAAAGCTGAAATTAAAACCCATTTGAGCCGAAATCTTGATGAACCTGGTGACCAAATTTCAGATCTTGGTTCGCTATATTTTCGGAGATATGATCTGTGGAAGTTAGGGTTTTTGTAGGTTCCCGAATTCCATGTCAAACAGGTGACGTTGGGAAAATCGCCATAACTTTCTCTCTAAGCATTGAATTCAAATTTCATAAATAGTCACAAAAAGAGGATGGACTATAGTTTGTTGAGTAGCGTTTTCAGGGCCAAAGGTCACAACAGTGACACGTGGCACTTCGTACAAGTTTGCTCTACTGTACCAATCTATAATTAGGTCATCGTGAGAGATTGGGCATAACTCTTTCTTGAAGAATTCAATCTTGATAAGAACTATGGGGTTGGAAAGAGGACTCAAAGGGCTATCACCGAACAAAATTTCAAACTTTGGAGATCTGAAATTACATAGATACAACAAATTCAATATCGAGCTCCTAGAAGGCAAGAAAAAGCATGCATTTAAGGATCACTGCGGTAAGAACCACACATCAACAGTCAAGGGTAAGTCTCCTATAGCAAGTTATGTATTATTAATGTTTACATTTGAATTTTGAGTATCATCTCTGACATATGTTTCCGCAGGGCAACGTTAGTATATACAGGGCTAAGTTGCACGAAACGAGGAAACGGGTACGAGTTTCTGAAACAGGCACGAGTACGAAACGTGACCTCCCCAAATTTTGGAAACGGGGAAACGCAATATATAATATATATATATATATATATATATATATATATATATATATATATATTAGGACATTTAAGAAATATGTGCAATCATAAAGCATTTATGATACATTTTAATTTAATACATTATGATTAAATTGTCAATTGTCAATGCATAAACTATAAGTCTCTAAATTTACATCACATTTACTCATGAATGATCACATAATGAAAATAGCAATATCAAAAATCAGCCACGATAAATTTCTAATTTCTTGTCTTGTGCTTGATTGGGAGTCTCCTCCTACATAGTCAAACAACCTTAGTGCTCTTGATTAAATACAAGTTCCATACCCTAGTACCCTACGTGCTCTTGATTATTGGGAGTCTCCCCTGCATAGAGGACTTGATTCTCTTGATTAAATACAAGTTCCATACCCTAGTACATCACAAAATCCAATGGAAACATTATAATCCCCCCAATCCTAAAATCCTGAAAAACAGATAAGTTTGCTGGATTTTGAGTGAGATCTAAAATTCTACTTTCTCCATATGAAATCCAATGAGGGCGAAACCACTCTCAAACATCCCCACTCAGAAAATCCTCTTTTTTATAACTCGGGAGGCATCTAGAAGCATCCAGAAGATATTTTAGTCATCCAATAAAAAATTAGAAGCAAAAACATTAAAAAAAACACGAGTCAAGTTAGAAGAGGAAACTCCACCGTACGGCTTGGAAATGCGTTTCCAGCCGTACTGGCCACATTTCCTCCTCGAGAAATAGGTCAGTACGGCCAGAAACGCGTTTCCAGGCCGTACGGTATGAGTTTCCTCATTTCCGTTTCGTTTCCGGCCGGAAACGAACATTTCTCCAACGTTTACTGTAACTTAAATACAGGGTCTCGGTTATATCTCTCTGTCTCTATATGTCATAGTTAGTTTTGATACCACATTTCGGATGTCCTATTCTTGATACTACACATTTGATGCTACACGAAGTCTGCTAAATCTATATGATGTTGTAAGTTCATATTACTTGTCTTGTCATATTTAATAGAATGGTCTCTGTTGTTGTACTTAGAACTTGGTCCATCACAAGCCTAGGGTCTGTCATTAGTTTTTATTGTATATATCTTTAGGTCAGTTTTGGATATAGTCTTGCATAGAATCCAAGCCTATATCAAGAGTGGGAGTCTTTATCTACTGTTGCAACAAGTCAACAACAAAACTGACAAGCACACTTCAGGTATGCATTGTAATTTTAATTTGTATTTATTCATTATTATGCATTTACATGTGTTTTGCAGGCATAGATAAGTTGAAGGGTATTTTTTTTTTTGGGGATTGGTTTCGCGGGGCAAATTTTGCATGCAGGTAGAAGAAGATTCAAGTAAAACTTCAAGCAAGAATTCAAGAACAGAAGTATCAAATCAAAGGAAGCATTGCAGTGGGACATCCTCTAAAGACATGACAGCCATCCGTATATTGTGAAGAAGTGTCAAGACCAAGAGTCATTTGTACAAGTGACATCATTGGAAGAGTCATTATTGTAAATGAGTCAATCTGCCTAGAGTCGAAAAGCCATTATTGGGAGGTATAGGAGTCTCTGTTGGGATGATGTCATGGTTGGGTTGCAAGTCATAGTGTGATTAGGTGTTAGGTCAAAATCATTGTAAATCATATTGTATCGTGGATAATTGTCCCTGGTATGGGAATTCACACTCTTGTCTCATTTCAGTCATTATAGGCTGGTAGGGAGGTGCTAGGCTGGTGCATGAAGTCGCCTACAGGTTCAAGCCTGTGAACACTTGAAGGTGGTAGGTTGGTCTAGGATGTTGGGGCATCCATTTAGTTGACTACTGAAAAAACCAAGGCGTTTGGGCGTCCTTCCAGTGGGAGTTGGAGAAGAATGTTTTTCTAGAATTCTAGGAAGTTGTTGCTTGCACTTCATTTGGGGCTAAAGAGTAAAGAATTATTAGAAAAGCATTCGGTGGTTTTTGACCCGGAGGGGGTTTTCCACCTAAAATTCTCGCGTCTATTGTGTTATTTCATTTATTATTATTACTGCATAAACATTTATAATAATTGAAGATTAACTAGTGCTCTGAAAAGATTTAAAAGTGTTAATTGCTAAGGAATACTGATTCACCCCCTCTCTCAATATTTCCAACAAATTTCACTTGGTCCAATGGACAAGATTTTTCGAAAGGAGAAACAGGAAGAGCTTGATCTCGCCATTGCATTTTTCTTCTACCAAAACTTCATATCCTTTAATGTTGCACGCTCACCTCTATTTATTGAGATGTGCTGAGCTCTAACTCAAGGGGCTCAATCATGCTATGTGCCTTCTAGTTTAGAGAAGATTAGAACCACATTGTTGAAGAAGGCAAGAAAAAAGGTGCAAAAAATGCTTGAGCCTATTAAAGCATCATGACCAACATCTGGGGTTACCATTGTTTCTGATGGATGGACAGATCCAGCACGGCACCCACTCATCAACTTCATGGTGTCTTCCTTGAATGGTCCAGTTTTCATGAAAGTAGTGGATACACTTGGAGAATATAAGGATGCACAATATATGGGTGAGTTGTTTGTTAAAGTTATTGAAGATGTAGGTGTTAATTCTTGTATGCAAATCATTACAAATAATGCACATGTGTACAAGGCTACTGGCATGATTGTGGAAGCTAAATATTCACAAGTGTTTTGGACGTCTTGCATTGTCCATTCATTGAACTTAGCACTAAAATCCATTGCTTCTGATGTGCTCTAGATTGGTAACATTATTGAGGATGCACGACATATCTGTAACTTTGTACAAAATCATACAATTGCCCTCACTATCTACAAGGACTACAACAATCTGTCATTGTTGAACATTGCGGATACACGGTTTTCCTCTTCATTCATCATGTTGAAGAGGTTGAGGGAGGCCAAGACTGCTCTTGGGGCCATGGTTATTTTAGAGTTTTGGTATTTTACGAGAAAGACAGATCAAGTAGCCTCTAAACGAGTGAAGGACACAGTGCTAGATGATGTTTGATGGGAGAGGGTAGATCTACTTATTCAGATCATGGACCCTATCATTTCGTTGCTTCGATTTGCAAATACAGACCAACCCATCCTAGGAGAGGTTTATGAGGGATGGGATTCCATGATTGAGTCTGTGAGGAGCCTTAGTTTACAGAGAGAGTGCCCCGACTATGAGACATCACCAAAGGCCTTCTATGGTAACATACAGGATATTCTTGTCAATAGATGGGACAAGAATTGCACACCTTTACATTGTTTGGCTCACTCATTGAACCCAAAATATTACAGCCATGAGTGGCTGAATGGTGAAACTTCCCGCAGATTCCCTCCTCACATGGATGGTGAAATCTCACAGGGGAGGAAAGATGCATTCAGCCGGGTTTTTCAGGATAGAGCATTACTTGATGAAGTGGAGGATGTCTTTGCAGAGTTTTCCACTAGCACTGGTCGATTTGCAGGATATGATCTGATTAGAGACAGGGGGGCTAAGAAGCCCTATTCTAGGTGGGCAAATCATGGGGCAACCAGCCCTCCTCTACAGTAGTTATCCATGAGGCTCCTCTCTCAGGTGACTTCATCCTCTTGTTGCGAGAGGAATTGGAGCACATATGGGAATTTGTATAGTGTTAAGAAGAGCAGGCTTGAGCAGTCCAGGGTAGAGACAATGGTGTACGTGCACACCAAAGTTCATCTTATTTACCAGCAGAGGGAAGAGTGGTTGAAGGGAAAGACAAAGATGTGGGATGTCTTTCCTAATGATATGAGTCTGGATAGTAGTGTTGAGTTGGCATTGGCCAACATGGATCTCAATGATCCAGTGCTAGAGCCTATTAGATTTGATGATGGTGATACTGTAGAGGGGTCATCCTCCACACTAGCATATGCAGAGACGACTTTGGATACAGCGGAGGAGGATGCAGCAGAGGAGAGCAGTGGTGACCATGATGATGAGGACAATGATGTTGATTTTGATGATGACTATGAAGATTGATGATTCATGAGTCATGAGCTACCTACCGCCTTGAGGCTTGTATACTTGTAGTTGTTTTGTATTTTCTATTTCTATTTGCCATTGGCATTGCACTACCTATGTAACACATTTTGATTTTGATGACTTAATGAGAAAACTACAACTGTCAGTGTCTTTATCTTACTATCTTGTCTTTCTCCTATTGGATCATTGATGAATTGAATATGTATTATCATTTATGAACTTAGAATTTATGATTTATCATTTATGTGACATGTCACAAATTACAATTGTATTTGAATTTTGTATGTACTATGCATGCTATATGTTACTAACTTTGTAAACAGTAAAACTTGCATCTAGATGAAGATCTATGTTTGAAATCAATGAATTTGTATCATGAATGAGAATTTGTCTAAGAAATATCTAATTATATATATATATATATATATAATTATTATATATATATATTATAATGTATATATCTAAAACGTGTCATTTTTTGGGGGGTCGACGTTTTCGAATCCAATACTCGAATCCCCATATCCGATGAATCTTGAATCCACATGTCAGGTTACTTAGTTATTAATCTAACAAGCAGATCTAAGTTTGCAGAAGTTATTATTCAAGATTTGGGCGTTTGGAGAAGTCCTCAATTGGGTCAACTGACTCTTAGATTACAGAATCTAAAGAGCCCACTGTTTTTAATTTCTGAAGTCATCTTACGAAATATTTTATTTGCAGGGTTGTTCTTAGGCTTGTGCCTCTTTAAAAATTTCCAGTTTCTTTATAAAGTTGTGTGAAATTGTTTAGATCTAGCTCATAGAGGGTTTTGATCTACAGATTTGCTAGATCTGTAGAATAGCATTGTAGATTTGTAAATTTCAATTTTTTTAATTCATTGGGGTTTTGGGTATTTCATATTTTTGTATATACATGCTTTGGGGTTTCCTGTCTTTTGTTTGCGCAGGAACAGATCTGAAGATTGCAAACGATTTTTGTAGATTTTAGGCACAGATCTGGTATTGGAGGGCAAGATCTGATCTCCATTTTATTTGCAAGTTGAAGAGAAATTTCAGAAATATCGTGGGCAAATTTTTTTTAGCGCCTTGAGGCCCTGCGCTACCCATCTCCAACCCCCTGCTTTTCTTCTTTCCTTCTCGGCCTGGGTTCTCAGCCTTCCTCCTCCTTCTCCGCCTCCCCTCCCTTCTCTACCTCCCTTCTCCTCTCTCCCCTGCTCCTCCGTTCTTCCCTTACCTCTGCCTTTCTCGACCTTCGTTCCCTCTCATTCTCGACCTCCCTCTTCTCACCCTCAAGCCTCTCTTCTTTCACTCCCTATCACCATAAATTTTTCCATAAAATTCCCAAAAAATTTTACCAAATTTTAACAGAATATTTCTCAAAAAAAAAAATCTGAGTTTGACAATTGGATTTGAAGATTTTCAATAACTTGGGCAACTTATCTCCGAGTATCTTCAAGCCCCTAAGGGTTGACTGGTGCACATCTTCTAAACACCTACTCCATTTCATTTATCTGATTGAAAGCAAGACTAATAGTGGCATAGAATTTCAAATAGCTGAAGTTTAACAGTAAATTTAGTTCGCATCTTTTACTGCAATACATTTCAGAAATAGAAATATTTTCAGTAACCTTTTGCATGCTAATTGACAAATTTTTGAACATTGTTTCACTGCTTTTTAGTAATTTACTTTTGAGTTTTCTTAGATCAAATACACCACTAGATCAGAAATAGTAAAACTCAGAAATTATCTGAATTATTAGTTAGCAGTTTGTCATTTGAAGTTTTTGTTGTTATACATAGAAAAACTCTGAATATTACATGGTAATAGGACCCCTGGTTTAAAATATATTGTTGGCATTGACATTTGTTTTAAGAGCAAATTACTAAACTGATATTTTATTAATGTAATCTGAGTTTTAAAGCACTTAGTTTAATTTCTAAAGTACATTTGATTTTACATGCTCATGCAAGTAGGACTAATCTAGTTTTACTTATGCATCTAATGATCTTTGATTGAGCACCTCATGCAAATGGATTTTTGAATTTAAAAGTGTTTTATTACCAGCATTTTGTATCAGTTTCCTGTTGTATATTCTAGTAATTACTTGTGCAGATTTTACATTTTACAT
Source organism: Pinus taeda (assembly GCA_000404065.3). Classification (NCBI taxonomy): domain Eukaryota; kingdom Viridiplantae; phylum Streptophyta; class Pinopsida; order Pinales; family Pinaceae; genus Pinus; species Pinus taeda. The sequence continues at coordinate 11,042 of APFE030644719.1, read as the reverse complement.
TGCTGGTATAAGTATTTACTTTCACATTAAGATAATATCTCTGAGCCTTAAGTTAAAAAAAACACTCACGATATATTTCAGAATTAATTTTAGGCCCTTTTTTCCACAATCATATCATTTCACTTTGCATTTGCATACTAAGCTAGTACTTGCACATTAAAACTTTACTTCCAAGCATAAGCTTGGTCGATAGAAACATTTAGAGATCAAACTTAGAACAGGAATTTAACTAAAATTAACCAAGGCCCTGCATTTTACATAGTTTTAAGTTTTCCATTTGCATATAAGATAGTTGAATCATTCAACAACAGTTTTCCATCCTTTGCTTGAACTTTATTTCGCACTAGTATCATTTTTCTCAAATCAATTTGAATCCTTAAAATCTTGTGCAGTCTAAAACAAGTACCGGTTGCTTAGTTGTGTCTCCCAGATTGGTTGGTTCCCAACGAATCTTTCCTCTTTCCATTTCCATAGGGTCTACCCCCCTTAGTTTGCTATTGGGAGATAGCTCAAATGGAGTAATTGGGGATCAGTGTGACAGCCCCCGATCTGAACCATTGTCGCAGTGCCTAGACATTCTATGCAACAACATATATCATTAAGCAATTAAGCATAAAATTTCAACAATAATGCAATGAAAACAGTAGGATCATAAAGAGACAACCAAACATAATAGAAACAACAAATTTACCCTGGGAATACCTAACCTTGGAAAAAACAAAACAAATTTTCTTCCAAGGAGAAATTGCTCTTCAACAATATTTACAATTTCAAGAGAATTCTAGAAAACCGTGCAACAAATCCATGTCCAAGCTACCATCCAAACCTGGTCAAATACCAGCTAGTCAATGCTTGGTCAAACCTCCAAAAATAAGAGAAAATAGTACTGGTCAACACTGGTCAACAGTCTGAATTTTCGCCGAGGTCAGCTCGGTCCTGCGATCAAAGGGTCTGTGTTCAACTGTGGTTGACTGTGGCCCAAATCTGCGGTCTAAGTCTTCTTCTGTGGTCAAGCTTGCCCATTTCTCTGTGGTCAAATTCAGTCAAATTCTTGGTCAAATTCAGCAGATTCTCGGCCAAACAGAGCAGGGCAAACTTGGTCAAATGGAAGCTTCTTTATCTTGGTCAAACTTCAGATTTTCTCCTCTTGACTTCACATTTGTGAATAAAAAAAACAGAAGAATGTGTGTGATTCAAATTTTTCCAAATTAGGACGTCAACTTGTGTTTTTATATTTGTCAAATGGGTGACTTTTTGACCAAAAGTCAGCCCTTAATGGTGGGGGTGGCTTGATCATTTGTGGCCTACATGAAGCCCAAAGATACATAATTTTCATTTTCATTTTTCATAATTTTCCTTGGCCGACTTGGGAGACCTTTTCTGGCATGCGGGAATACCTCCCAATGCTACACAAAAATCAACACTTGCTAGGAGGCATTGGTGGTCAGGGTTTTCTTGCTTCCCCTAGGGTTTGGAGAGCTTGAAATTCTACCAGCTTGTCATAAGTTCAGTATGCACATGTATTTTATCTGTTATATATAAATGAAATGTTTCAATTGTTCAATTATTGTGTACTTGCATATTTTATTTTCAGCTTGTGTTGTATTCCTGATTGGGGAAAATTTCCAGCACTGGTTGTTTGGGTTGATTTGACATAACAAATGGCTGAAATTGTTCATAGAGTTCATGCATATCTAGAAGATTGGTAGAATAACTGCTGTAAAATCTGTTGTTAAAGTTATTTCAGATATGTTATATGCATAGGAAAGTGTACCTTAAGGACTATGACTTGTTGCAATTGATGTGCACTTGTTTGGTATCTTTTTCTTGAGCTCCCTAGTAACTTGGATTGAACTGAACTGAAGTATTTGCTGCTGTAATTATATATTTCAAATCAGCCCTAAGGCTGAAAGATCTTGGGACTAGATTTGGAAAACCTTTATTGAAAGGTGAAACTTCAAATTTGCATTAATTTCCCTAGATCAGAATTTCTACATGAGGGGCATTGAGGGCTTTAATGCAACTAGGGTTCAGACTGTGAATGGTGCAATCAAAACAGTGTTTAGTTTGTAGCCATGATTATTTTTATAGATTTTTCTCTTAATTCATTAAATGGCTTACAATCAACAATGCTGCATACAAGAAGAGCTTCTCAAGTAGTCTCAACTATTTTCAGCAACATTAACACTGACCTTATTGTTAAGATGCAACTATGATTATCTTTGACACTACATAAAAATACAGTAACAGTAATTTCAAAAGCTATTTCACCTACTTCAACTTAATTTAATCTTGAAACACTCATTAAGAAATTAAGATAATAATTATGATTGCAATTTCTACTATAGTAACCATGATAGATTATCTAGAAGATAGTGAAACTTATTTCAATGGTAGCATTTTGCAACACTGCCAATCATAATAAGCTACTATAGTTTTTCAAGATAATGCATATTAGATCTCATTCTGCAAAGCTTTTGTTTGCTTTGTTGTCAATTTATCATATGACAATTGAACTAAAAGCTAACAGAAATTTGAACTGCAATTATAAGATCTTACCTCAAAAAGAAGCGACTCTGGTGGAATGTCAAAGATACTATCACCTTCACTCTCTGCCACCAATCCACAGGTGATTTGTCCTGAACCTAGTGCACACCCATCATCCAATTCTACATGCTCATTTTTAATGCAGAAATTTTCACGTGCATCAGATTCTATATTTGACAAACGTTGCGAGCATGATTCAGCATGTTCTAGAACACAGTTGTCATCAGCGCAGCCTTTTAAGAACCCATGGCCTTCCAATCCACAGGTGATTATTTCTGTACCTGGTACACATTCATCACCTGATTGTGCATTCTGATTCTTAACAGAGGAATTTTCAGCTGCATATGAGTCCGTATTAGGCAAAGGCTGGGACGATGATTTGGAAAGTTCTAGGTCACTTTTTCCATCGGCAATAATATTGTTTTCCATGGCTAGGACTGGAACACTGCCTTTCAAATACCCATCACATTTATTACCTTCAGTGAACATGCTTCTGTCACAGAGAGGCTTATCTGGTAGATTTAGATCATAGACAGCATCTACCTGCAAATTTCGAAAGAGACATTGTTAGAGAGGGTAAATGTTCACATGTTTCAATAGCACAATGGTCAGTTTGCAACTTTGCATACACCAATTAAAAGTGTTATGCTAACCAAATATTAGTATAGTAAATCAACTAGTTAAGGGTGTCTGGCACTGTTGAGCAGTTTATTATGTCTTTTTATCAATAATATATATATATATATATATACACACACACACGAATTAATTAACTTTCTTCCTAGAGTCCAATACCTATTTTGTGATATTATATATCAAACATGATGGGTCTCTTCGTTCATTAATGGTCTTAAAGCGATGTGATTTGAATATAGTTGAATTCATCCAAAGGAGGGAACTATATCATTCATACATTGGTAGGCATGCTCACAAATGATTATTTATGGATCCATCTATTTCACATACTTATCAGCGTAGCACAGCCCTAGTGACAAGCATAATAACTTTACAATAAACGCACACCTCGTCAGTAACAAAATGCAAGAAGAAAAGTAAGTAGTTTGAGGAAGTTACTTCACTGTTTGTAAGATTTTCTGTATAAACTGTGTAGTTACAGATTCTTTCATTTCAAGTGTAACATGTTACTCATCAATAGAGAGGAAAGAGTATGTGTGTTGATAAGTAGCTAAGCCACATAACATGAGGATGGTTAGAACCAGTGTAAATCCATTTTAAGCACGGATCTAACATGAGCTGAGGGATCAAATTTCTTCAGGTGCAAACTTCTTTTAGAGTGCAAAATACGTGTAATTTATCATTGTTTAAATTGTATTTTTTAATGCTATAGAGAGTACATAACTTAAACTTGTAAGAATAAAAAGTCTTTGATGAATTTCGACAAAAAAAAAATAACATATACCTAGAAAAAGACCAAACTTTAAAACATTGAAAACACTTAAAATGGTTTAACCATAAAAACTTATTTTTTTCAATATCTTTGTAAGATATATCTTAACATAAATGTATCGTAATTAGTTAACTTCAATCTTTAAATAGTTTATTTAAATCTTGTGTTGAAATATCTTTGAAAAGTATAAGGTTTAAACTTGAAACATCTTACTCGCACATTTTTTACTTCTAATTACTTTTATATTACGTCATATGGGCAACTAACTAAACATGCATAGCATATCCATTTTTTTTTATTATAGCGAACATTAATTTTTCTATTTAGAGAATATTTTAGCGTCGTCTCCACGTTGAGTACGGATAAAATTACACATCACCCTCATACTAGGTTGTAGAATGAGTCTCTCGACCCAATGAGCCCATAAATGATCACAAGAAGATGGTTGGAATGAGCCCATAAATGATCGCAAGAAAATGGTTAGAATGAGCCTTAAGGGTGGGACTAGCCTTGCAATGGAACCTTGAAGAAAATTCCATGACCAAACAAAAGGCTCTAAGGAAACCACATAAGTAAGAAAAACACTTCGATCAATAATATGGTCTAGTGATGTAATATTCCTACTAGAAAAAACAGTGATAAACAAGGCAAAATTTTACATGCAACACATAAAATCCAACATGCAATGAGTTACCCACAAATTCAGCCAAAAACTGCGCAGATCTGAGCCATTTTATTATATATAAGAGGAAACTACAAATCTGAATGGAATGTGTGCACCTGGGCTTCTTAAAGCAAGCTTGAAAAACCCTAGGTGAGAAAGTGTGTTGCCTGGATGCTAGGAAGCACTTCCACTTTTGTTTTTGCGCTAGCCCTGGAAATCTGTAACTGCTGGCTGGAAAGAAGTTGTTTATGTTAACCAAGGTTGTCATTGATGTCAATGTGGCATTCGTTGAGATGGCAAATATTCTTGAGATGCCTAGTTCCAGATGATGATGTTAGGACTCTCGTTTGACAAGGAGGACGTCAATTAATATGTCAAGCCACTAATGAAGAAGTCTTAAGAAGTGCCAAGTGCCAATCATGTGACTTATTTGATGATCTAGACCTTAACCCTTGATGACATATGGAGGACTACACTTGATGAATGACCACACTTGATGATGGCACTTGTGAGGTCTTGATAACATAGTTGGAAGAATAGATGATGATGTGGAAGATCTCATTTGATGGTTGGAAGACTACCTCAGAACTCTCCTAATGATGTTGCCTATGACATATCACTGCACCATTATATGATGACACGGGATGATACACTCATTGTTGGATACTATCATGATGACAAGGATGTCCTAAATGATCTTATGATGATGAAGAAGCCATACTGTCCCAAACATTCCTCATGTTGTCCCAAACTTTTTATGCATAAAATTTAAGGACAGTCACAAAGAAATATTATTTTTGCCACCTTAGAGGCATCTTTTCTCAATGGGACCTAGACAATCTTAAAGAGGATTTTTTCCTCTTTATACTGAGCCCTTACTTGCCCTGAAACTCCCAGTGGTTGCTGAGAAAATGATTTTTTAAGTTGAGAAATATATATTTTAATGCAAGCCGACATGAGTCGACCCATGCAACTTGGCCTCTCATTCAAGTGACGTGTCTCCTCACCTTAACGCAAAACCAGTATAAATATAAGTCCGTCTCCTCATTCTAGACATCAGATTTCAGTGATCTTTTTTGAGATTGAGCACAAAATTCGAACAAGAATTACAGGAGCAAATAAGAGGCCGAGGACATTGAAGTTTACTGTTTGGGAAACTTTTTAAGGAAGTCGTGGTCGAAGTTGCCATAGTTGTCGTGGTTGATGTTGTCGTAGTTGTCGTAGTTGTCGTGGTCGAAGTTGTTGTAGTTGTTGTGGTCATAGTTGTCGTAGTTGAAGCTATCGTAGTTCCGTGATTGAAGCTACCATGGTCGAAGTTGTCGTGGTCAAAGCCGTCGCAGTAGCCATAGTTAAGTTGTCGTAGTTGTCATGGTTGAACCTACCGTGGTCGAAGTTGTCGTAGTTGTTGTGGTCGAAGTTGCCATAATTGTTGTGGTCGAAGTTGTCGTAGTTGTCGTGGTCGAAGTTGTCGTGGTTGAAGCTGTCGTGGTCGAAGTTGTCATAGTTAACATGGTCGAAGTGTTGATTTATTGGGATTAAACAAATAGAGCTTGTTGAAGTCTTCTCTTGAGAACAGAATAGGGTAGAGTTGGAGAACTTTGTGAAGCAGCATATTGAAGATTTATGGAGATCATTGAAGACCATTATACATCGAAGCCATCATGAGGTGACCTTGAAGAAGTTTTGTTTGGGTAACATGAAGAGCAGTGGTGACATCTTCATGTGAAGAACAAGGTTGTCATTGATGACGAGACGTGGAGACTAAAGTAAAGAGATAGCTAAAGATTGACAGGGCTCGTTGAAGAAGACATTGGGAGCCATGAAGTATAACCAAATATATCTTGATGAAGTAAAGCTAAGGGTTGGAGCCCAAGAGATTGAAGCCTTTTAAAGACAAGGTTGGTGCCTTGGAAGATAAGGTTGGAGCCCTAGAGGATCGAAGTCCTCAAGAAACCAGGTCGGAGCCTGAACTGGATATAGGGTTGGAGCCCTTGAGGTTGGTGCCTTTAATTTGACAAGGTTGGAGCCTTGGAAGTCCAAGTCAGTGCTTGGCATATTACAAGCTAGAGCTTGGGAGATTGAAGATCGGTGTCTTCATCTAGGTTTGGAGCCCTACATATATTATACTTGATTTATTGTAAAGAAGAAATTAAAAAAAGAGCATTTATTCTTATTGTTCATTTTGTGTTCTAAATATAAGTGATCTAACTGGTAAAAATAACAATTGAAGAGAAATATTGATTCACCCACCCTCTCATTATTTCCAACAAGTGGTATTAGAGCATAGGTCCCGAGTTCGATACACACCTGACTGATGTTGGGAGGGATATTGATGGAAATTGCATAAACCAACGCTCCTCATGTGTTTCGTGACATGGACTAACTACCTCTCGTGGATCCTTATCTCTGGCGATGCAATCGTTGACTAACACCTGTGGGTTTTGGTCTAACGACAATCGTGATTCCCAACGATTGGTATCAGAGCCAATTCCTTGTCACAAGCCTAACAGCTTGAAGGTTGATCCTTAGAACACAAATGAAAAATCCAAGGAAGAAAGTCTCCAATCCTCCTAAAGATGTCTCTTCCTCAATCGTGAAAACTGAAGACAATCAAATTGGCAAGGTTCCATTGTTCAATGGAAACTTTGATGTATGGAAGGTAAGAATGAGAAATTTCTTAATGGCTCAAGATGTTGGAGTATGGGAATCAGTGATTACTGATAGCACAATGGACGATGAATCCAAGGAGTCCAATACAAGAGCAATGAAGACAATTTTGAATGGGCTACCAAATTCTATAAAGGCCAATTTGGAAAAATGTTCGTTAGCAAAAGATATATGGGACAAACTTCATGACCTTCACTCAAAAGGAGCATTGACCATGACCTCTAGTCAAGAAGATGATGGAAACTAAGAAGGAAATCCAGGACCCATCAAGGAAGTTGAAAATAAAAGTGATGACATTAAGGCCATAGAATACCTAGAAGAAGAAAGTAAAGAAGACTTTGAAGAAGATCTCATGACTAAACTTATAGTTGCCATGGAAGAGATTAACAACTTGAAAAAGGAAAATGAGGAACATAAGAAGAAAGCGCAAGATGGTGACTAGGACAAGACAAGGAAGGAAGTTGATCTTTTCAAGCTTCAAGTACAAGAAAGAGATGAGGATCTCACCAAACTTAAAGAGCAATTTCATCAAAACAAAAGAAAGCATCATGAAGAAGTCATATCCATGACAAATCAATTGGATAAGCCAAAGAAAAGGGAAGAAACTTTGTCAAGCCACCTTGAACAAAGACTCGAGAGTTTGAACAGACTTGAAATAGAGATTGGTCAATACAACGAAGAGGTCTCCTCCCTTAGATCTCAACTAGAAGAAGCAAGGAAACAAGCACAAGGAGCTGAGAAGGTGATGGAAGCTTTGGCATTCATAGAAGGACAAGTTGATGAAGCAAAAAAGGAGAGAAACACCATGATATGCCAACTAGAAGAAAAGGATGATGAGATCACCAAGTTAAGATCATAAATCACTTCTCTTAAGGCCCAATCATGTGAAGCAACCAAGATGAAGGAAGAAATGGAGATCATTCTATCAAAGAAGGATGAAGAATGCAAGAAAATGAAAGAAGAAATTGTCTTTCTTAAAAAGGAAGTTAACATGCTAAATAAGAACTTGAAAAGTTCTCAAACCCTATATGACATCGTAAGTCATCAAAGGTCTCCCCTTGATATATAAAGTCTTGGCTATGCAGGTGAATCCTCAAGCAAGAATGATAATGCTTCAAACAACAAGGATGTGATGAATCCATGAAGAAATGTTGATGCTTCCAGTTCCAGTAAAGGCAAGGAGAAAGGTCAAGACAACAATGGAAGAAATACTATTCCAAGGAGACTTGTACATGGTGTCAAGAATACAAAAGGTAATGAATATCATCAAAGAATCCCAGGGAAAAAAAACTTCAGCAGTACATCAAGGAAATCTTCATTTCCCAGGTATCAAAGTACATTTCTTGGTTATTGTTATTCTTGTACAAACTTTGGGCACATGGCAAAAGATTGTAGGGCATATCACAAAGACTAATATAATGGTCCCCGTCAATCTCCTAGAAGCATTTTTGCAAGAAGTCATGATTTCTTATTCATGAACAACAAGGACTGCTTCAATTGCCATAGCATTGGACATATGGCACGTGATTGTAACTTGACTTGGGTGCACATGGCAAAAGATTGTAGGGCATATCACAAAGACAAATATAATGGTCCCTATCAATCTCCTAGAAGCAATTTTGCAAGAAGTCATGATTTCTTATTCATGAGCAAGATGGAGTGCTTCAATTGCCATAACATTGGACATATGGCACGTGACTGTAACTTGACTTGGGTCCCTCAACAAGCTTAAACTATGTCAACCAAGCTAGAGAAGAAAGTTACACAAGCATGGAGAAGGAAGCAAATTGGATCCGGAAGTCTCTTGATCACTCCAACCAACAATACATGTTGTTGATTTGATGAAGTCATCCTTCATATTCGAAATATTTGATGGTGAGACTCTGCCAAAAAGGAGATCATGCATATAGTTAAGGGGGATTTTGTGATTCTTAAGCATTCCTGGAGAAGCTATCCCTAAATGGGCCCTATGAAATCCTTGATGAGTCATACATGGGCAGTCATCCTTTGATAGATCTTCTCTCGGGAGAAACTCCATTGAAGAATACGATCCCTTTCTCATATGGTGGACTATTGTTGAGGATCTCTTCTTTTTTATCACTAAGCAAGTAATCTTTCTTGAGGGAGAGGAGTTTATGCAGATAGGGGGAGTTGGTTCATCCATGAAGAAATGCAACTTGGACCATATTGCCAATTGAAAGAGCACCATGACAGGGGGAGTAACATACCTATGAAGAACTACTATTGATGAAGAAAATATGATGAAAAGAAGCAGCTTTACAGGGGGAGCACTTGCACACCCCGTTTTCCATTGATGTCAAAGGGGGAGAGAATGTTGGAAGGGCAAGAATATTGCCATCAATGACAGAGGGAGATTGTTAATCAAGTTTGTCATTGATGTCAATATGGCATTGGCCAAGATGGATTATATTCTTGAGATACTTGGTTCCAAATGATGATGTCATGACTATCGTTTGACAAGGATGTCGTCAATTAATATGTCAAGCCACTAATGAAGAAGTCTTAAGAAGTGCCAAGTAACAAATGCCAATCACATGACTTATTTGATGATCTAGACCTTAACCATTGATGACATATGCAAGACTACACTTGATGAATGACCACACTTGATGATGGAACTTGTGAGGTCTTGATAACATGGTTGGAAGACTAGATGATGACGTGGAAGATCTCATTTGATGGTTGGAAGAATACCTTGGAACTTTCGTAATGATGTTGCCTATGACATAACATTGCACCATTATATGATGACACAGGATGATAGACTCATTGTTGGATACTATCATGATGACATGGATGTCCTACATGATCTTATGACGATGAAGAAGCCAAACAATGGAGAAGCCATACTGTCCCAAACATTCCCCATGTTGTCCCAAACTTTTTATGCATAAAATTTATGGACAGTCACAGAGAAATATTATTTTTGCCACCTTAGAGGCATCTTTTCTCAATGGGTCCTAGACAATGTTGCACAAACCACCCCCCCATGGTTCCAATCCCGGAAGCGCGTCTTGTGCGGAAGCGTCTAGGAAGCTTCAGCAGAAGCGCGCTTTCGCCTGATTTTGCCGCTTCCTGGAATTTTCCGAAGCGTGGCTCGGAAGCGCGCTTCATATGGCGCTTCGGCAATACGAAGCATGGCGCTTCGGCAATACGAAGCATGGCGCTTCGGAGGGCAAAGCGCACGCTTCCATACGATTCCGGAAAAGCGTTTAGAAAATCATTTTTTTTCAAATTTTTTTTTTTCTATTTTAGGTGAGGTTGCTTGTTGGGGGTGGGTCCACCTTGGGTTAGGGTGAGGAATGAAGGCAAAAAAAATATAAATATAGCAGATGCTCCCTCATGGTAATGTTAAATTCTTAAAGTAAAAGTGACATTCTCCTTTATTTTTCATTTTCATCCTTTTACTTAAATTGTTAACATTACCATGAAATGACTCAGGGTGTTTGAGAGTGGTTCCAGTCTCATTGGACTTCATATGGAGAAAATAGAATTTCATATCCTATTCCAAATTCAACAGACTTAACAGTTTTCAGGAATTCGGGATCAATGGGATTGTGGCATTTCATTAGATTATATCAAGTATGAAGGTATGCGATTAGCATTTAATCAAGAGCACCAAGCCCTATATGTACCCTAGTGTTGGTGGTGTTAATTGCTGAACTCCTTTGTCATGCGGCATGCCCTTAGCAAAAAATTACCTTTCAATCAAGTCAAAATCATCGATCAAGCATG
>APFE030644714.1:0-25586 GCA_000404065.3 Pinus taeda | reverse complement strand
ATATGGAACAACTTTGAGTAAAGCAGATCTTTACTCAAGCCAGTGTTATGAAGATGATGGAACTTAAGAGGTGTCAAGCAGATCTTGACCTCTTTTGGGGAAGTTAGTTAATGATTGGGGAGAACAGAGAAGGCGGGTCAGTTATACCTCTTCTGAGTTTCTTGCACACAAATCCTTGCTGATTATGTCCTGCATGATATGACATCTGAAAACCTAGAACTGGTCAGCAATTCAACAACCTCAGAACTACCTGCCCAGCCTACTTACCTAGCATTTTTTCTTCTTTTGTTTGGGGGTGCACTTAGACATGCAAACCCGTCATTCATTTTTCTTTTGATGCTTTCCTATCTACATAGTACCCTTATTTCTTCCAGAGCCTAGATTAAGTTGTTGGGCTCCTCTACTTCTCTACCTATCTAAGAATCTGCCAAGATTAAACTGTTTGGACAGATTTAGAGTCTCTATATTCTAAAACAGGAAATTTAAACCTAGGGAGACCAAGATTAAACTGTTTGGACCTCCCTTTACCTGAAAAAATGGCGATACTGGGATAACTTTACAAAATTTGAAGGCAATTGGATAAACTTGAAGTAGCCTTCTTCACTTGGAGACTTCTAAACAAATATGGAGCATTGCAGCAAGCAAAGTACGACATATTTGGCCTGTGAAATGCCAATCATGAAAAATGAATAACCTGCTGCAGCAGGCAACTAACATCACCCATGGTGTAAGCCTTTGATTTGCTAAAAAATCTTCCTTTATGAGGCTGCCAATTGTTGCCTGCTACTACTTATCAAAGCAACTCCCCCTGAGCTAATGCTCTTTGACCTCCTAATTATGGACCTGACTTAACTGTGGGCTTCCTTTCATTCCACACTTTTGCTGCAGCCAATCTTCTTCTCACAACATAAGACGTTGTTGTGAAATCTCCTTGAACTCATGTTGGCTGCACTCCTCCTCTACTTTTCAATGTTCATACATTCAAAATAAACCAATTTATTCTTGTAATGAACAAGACAACATGACCATACATTCATCAATCAAATGCACCTATCTGTTCATTCCTTTTAGCTTCCTACATTTGACTTATTCGACCTCCCTTGAGGAAATTATCTTCCTTTACCGAAGAGAAATAGAGGATATAGTCCCCTTTAGAAAATCATCCTCCTTCCTCTAGAGCTTCAATGGCCAAGTCTTGATAGAAGCACTTATTTCCAACTTCTTCTCTTCCCATGTTTGGACTTTCTCTTGGTTGCACATTGATAAAGGAAACTTGTCCTTCAAATCCTCTTTCTTAACCCAAATCTTCCTGCTTCCCTTCTTCCATATAGAGGGGTCCACCACAAGGGTAAGATGATCACTCTTTTGATTTCTTCGTCCTCTTTTCAACTTTCTCTTTTGATACTCAGCATTGAAGATAAAACTATATTCATTTTCTCCTTTCTTCCTTTTTTTCTTCAAATCTTGAGCTCCTACATTTACATGCATATGTTGAGAAGCATGCCATTTCTTCTCATATCTTCAGCTTTCTCTCTTGTGCCCAAGATTACCATAGTTGTAGCATTCGATATGGCTTAATAATGGGGAAAATCCTCCACAATGTTTTCAAAACCTCTATCATTGCCAACATGCCTTATCGTAGCCTCTTTATGCATTCTTGGTTTGTTGCTACCCAACACATTTTGTTTTCTTGCATGCCATCTACAGTCTATGGATTTATGTCAAAAATTATTGCAAGAAAAATAATACCCATAAAAACACTTCTGGTGACAGAGGTTACCTTCTCTTTTAAGGCTCTATCCTTGAGGAGGAAAGGACCTTTGCTAGTTCTTCATGTGCCTTTCATGAAAAATTTCATTAATGCCTTGCACTCTTTATTGCAACTGCATAGCTTTCTCCTACTGCACTACTTTTTGTTGCTTCTTATCTGTCTGCTACTGCTTCTCTTCTCTCATTGTTACGGATTTCCTTGTTTTTGCTACTATCCAACAACCTCTTTTCCTTTGTTGTTGTTGGAACCTCGAACTCCCTTTACCTGGGAAGTTGACCCTTCAACCTTTGCCTTATTGGAGCTAGGTTTTTCCTTGAAACCCAAACTAACCTTGATGAGAGGGGATATTGTCTTGCTAAGCATCTCATCCAATAACTTCTTGCCCTCCTCAAGCTTTTTATATTGAGAAAACTTGTTATTTGAATTACTTCTCTAAGTCATGTCTCAATGATACTAACTTCAGTCCGTAGTCTCTCACAATAAGCTTCCTTCTTACTCAATTGATTGGTCAACATGCCACTCATTTTTCTAGCCTCCTCTTGTTGAGAATTAAGATTTACAATTATTGTACTCAACTTTTCATTCTCAACCTCATATATTTTCAGTTGATCCTCTCGCTTGAGATTTTCCTCTGATAGATCCTTGATCTCCTTTAGAGATGAGACCAACCTCTTTCTAAAAAACATCCTTTCATCTAAATCCTTTTCTTCACTATCAGATGTGCTAGATGAGTTACCAAAGAGATATTAAGCCATCTCTATGTCCATGGAGTCTTCCACAAGTCTAAGGGTTATCCATTCTTCATCACTTTCAATGATACCCTTATTCTCTTCATGAGATATACTCTCTTCTCCTTAAGGAGATCCCTCATTTTCTATTGCTACTAAAATGGGTCTATCTTCATTACAAGTACTAGATGCATGGCTATCTCTATCTTCAAGTGATTCACAAGAACATCTAGATAATGAATGACTTATTTCTTTACATTCATTACAAAGCAATAACTTACCTTCTGAGCAGCATGATCTCCCTTCCGAGTCTTATTCATCATCAACAAGAGTGAGATGAGCAACAAATTTTTATTGTTATGATTCATTGCTAGAGTTGTAGGGCTTCTTAGCCTCTTCTTGAGCCACATGTTTATCTCCTCCATACAAAAATTGTAGTATGTCCAACATTTCCTTTGTTGTCTCACAATTCCTTACTTTATTAGTATTTGGCTTAGACAGTCCTTTCATCATGACCTCCTTGGATTTCTCATTTTGCTCACTCTTTTCTCCAGTTAATACAGATAACCACGTATCAACATCCAAGGTCATTAAATAGGCTACCATTCTACCCTTCCAGAGCTCATAGTCTAATCCATTGAAAATGGAACTTCTTTTGTTGTTAGGCAAAATTGATTAGCCATTGCTTCCCTTTAATCTACCTTCTAGCAATTAAGTTATTCCTGAAGAAACCACACTTTGATACCAATCATTGGAAATAATGTTAATAATGAGAGGGGGCATGAATCAATATTAAGGATAATTTTTAACTCTTATGCCAACTTACTTTTGTTATTCAAACTTGATAACCATCCATATAGCCAATAACAACATATAATGTGGCAGCAATATAAAATCAACATACAAGCACGCACCATGAGCATCATACACATGAGACACAAGGTTTTACATGGAAACCCTTTCGGGAAAAACTCACCAAAGCTTGTTGTTGTTATTGATGTAAAATAAGAGCACCTACTCTATTACATCAATTTGTTTGTGAGCCACCACTCAGATGAAGCACCAACTTCCTTTGATTGTTTGCTAGCACCCACTAGCAGAAAGCACCAACTTCCTCCTTTTGCAGACACTTGTACAACTTACTAGAAGCACCATGTGAAGCACCATTTCATGGATTTGTTGCAAGCACAAACTTACAGCTTCTAGGATTCATACAAGCACCAACTTGCAAGAGGCACCAACCCCCAAGCCTTCTCAAGCACCCACTAGAGATGCAAGCACCAACTTCCTATATGTAGGCTCCAACCCACACTCAGATAGGAACTGAATGTTCTCTGTAATTAGCAACAACTCTGATTGATCTCAACTTTGTTCTTTGCTCACTCTTCCCATAGTGTAACATCCCACTGATCTTCTCAACAACAACCACTTATCACAACCTCTCGTTGCACTCTTTCATATTCTCTTCAACAAGATGCACTTCAAGTCTTGTACTTCTATTCCATAGGCTCTTTTGGCCTCTCACACAACAACACGGGCTCTCTCATCCTTCTTCACATAACACGACCACTTCCAAAATACACTCTTTCCCCATTTTCTTGATGGAAATCGGTGGTTTTGATCCTTTGTTGCACATTGTTCAATGTTGTCTTTGTCACAATTTTTCGTTGCTATCTAAAGTTACCCCTGTAGAGCCCCTCTGTGCTGATGTTGTATCAAATAAGTGAATTTTGTCATGGCATTTAAACATAAGGATTGGCTTCCAAGTTCTTCACTTACTCCCTGAGCTATCCTCCATATTGATAATTTAATCTCAGTCGATTTTCCCATTCTAATGTGACTTCCATGCTTATTCAAGGCTTAACATATCTTGCCAGTACTTTGAGAATGACATCTATGTTCCTCATTTAATACTGTAAGAAATGTACAAGAAAAAGGATATGGACTATGTCTCTGTCTCAACAAACTTCTGAAGTCACAATAACTCTGGCGGCCAACCTTCTTTAGTTCCCTTAGTTGCCGACTCACCCAATCCTGCAATGCACTCAACTATTATATTAGAGCTATTACACATCAAAAACTTTTATTAATACAATATTACAAAATCCCGAGGTCCATATTGGCCTTTAGCTCCTCCAAGCCTATCTCCTTATCACACTTCTTACCATGTGACCATTGCCTATGACCGAGCGCTTCAAATACAACTGTGTTGTATCAGAGCTCCACTTCATCATAACTTTTATTAAAATGACCTTCTGAAATTCTAAGATTCTGATTGAACTTTATCCCCTTCTTGCTTTAGCCCCTTGTTGCATTTCCTCTATAGGACCACTGCCTATGACTAGTGGCTTCATACTCCACTGTGGTGTTATATCAGAGCCCCTTCATATTGTAACTTTTATTAAACAAATCTTACGAAATCACGATCTTCCAATTTTCCTTTAGCCCTTTATCGTTTCTCCTCCATGGGACCAAAAGCTATGATCGATGGTATAGCCCTTGGTTGTGTAGTATTAGAGCCACCATATCTCGTAATTTTTATTCATATTATATTACGAGGTCGCGAGGTTCCAAGCTCCTTTCTCTTGGCACTTTCTAGTTTGTTTTCCATGGGATTAGGCACTGTAACCAATGCCTTAGCTTATAGGTGCTAAGGCCTTTTGTTCTTGCCGAGGGCCTATCTTCCTTTGTTATGTACTCTTTGACCTTGGTTCGTTGGAACCCCATGACCAAGTCCCAGTTCATCAGTGCTCGCTTATTAGAATTTTTCAAATAAACTTTTATAGTGGAGTTCTGAAATCCTTGACCTTTGAAAAGCCGACCTATGAGTGACATCACATTGACATAAAAACTCAACGTGGCACCTCATCAGTGGTGACACGTGTCACCTAGATTTGGCCCAGTAGGTCACCCAAAATGCCTAATCTTCTTGCCACATGTCCTACCATATGGCCACGTCATGACTACATCATATGTCACCTCAGCCCCTTAGGGCCAATAAACTGCTGCCATGTGTACACCTAGAGGAGAGAGAAAGGGGTCCATCGGACTTTGATTTTTCGATGAAATCCTTTGTAATTTGCTTCTCAGCACCCCTAGACACTTAACACTATCAGATATTTTAAATAATTAATTTGTTAAGATGTTCCAAGGTTCTGATTTCCCTATGCTTCGAGGTTCCGATGGACCCATCCTTCTGATATGTTGTCTGCTCATCCCTTCCGATATTGGGTCTTGATGCTTTGAGCCTTCCGATATCAGGGTTTTTGAAATTCAACTGCTGATGTTTTGTGGTCCCGAGGTTCCAATTTTCCAACCTCTGATGTTTCACTTTCCAAAATTATCCTATTTCCAATATTCCATTTCTGATATCAGGTTTTGAAATTAAGCTTCCTCCTAAGGAATTCAAGGTCCTGACTTCAATAATCCATACATTTTGAGCCAGGAGGCCATTTCTTGACTTCCACACACCGTTGGAAAGCTTTTTCAGAGAAATTCCCAGTGGAGAGCTTTGGTGTAGGCTTTGAGCCCATATTCTACTTAAAAAAAGGCTGCAAAATCTTTGCCATTATTTGGTCCTTGAATCTTCTTATTGTGCCTGGAATCCTGGACTCCCGACCACCATAGTCATGTTTTTATGGATTCTCCAATAAGCCTGCTACTATGATTATTCTCTATAGGGCACTGCAACATCCATGGGACCCCCCCTAATATGGACACATCAAGTATATCAATGCTAGCCCAATTACCATCGCAGCTAGGCTAGGGAACATCAAAGTTGACATTTGTTGTGATAGACATCCATGCTAGTTTGGTTGTCATTAATTCCAACACTTTTTTCAACAGTCAGATAATGCTAGCTACTCAACACATCCCCCATCATGATTGTTGACATAAATTCCAACACACTTGCAACCACTAGCCATCTAGACAATACCAATTGGCCATCTAATACTGAGAGTGATGTGAACCAATGTTAAGGATAATTTAAACTTTTATGCCAATATATCTTCAACATTCATACTTGGCATTCACTGCGAGAGAAACCATTAACAAATCATTACAGAAACCATATGAATCAACATAGGCACACACATCATGAGAAAAAAACACATAAGACACAAAATTTTAACGTGGAAACCCTTCTCAGAGAAAAACCACCAAAGCTTGTTTGTTATTATGATGTAAATAAGAGAACCTACTCTATTACATCGAATTTTCTTTGTGAGCCACCACTCATAGGAAGCACCAACTCCTTTGATTGTTTGCTAGCACTCAATAGTAGGAAGCACCAACTCCCTCTAAACACCTGATCAAGTTACCAGAAGTACCATATGAAGCACCAACTTCATGGCTTTGTTGTAAGAACCAACTTATAGCGCCTTGTATTTACGCAAGAACCAACTTGCAGGAGGCACCAACCCCAAATATTTCTTCAAACACCCACTAAGATGGAAGCACCAAATCCTTATATGTAGGCTCCAACCCACCCACAATAAAGAAATATCTGTTGTCTATAATTGGTAGCCACTTTGCCTGATTTCAACTCTGTTCTCCCTCAACATTCAACTCTCTATTTTTCTCAACAAGTTTCATTCGTACACAACCCTCTCTGCACTCTCTCCACTCTGTAGCAACATACTCACATAGGCTCTCTGCTTTTGTCCTTGTCCTTCTGCTTAGGCACACATGGTCTCTTCTCAGTAGTGCACACCACACAATTTTCTTCTCTCTGCCTTCTTCTACAATGCAGGCACACTTAGCCTCTACTCAACAACGCTCCCACACACCGAGCTTTCCACTCAACTCACTCAAAAATGCTGCATTCGCCCCAGTTACTCAATTTCAATCCTAAGTTTTGTTCAACTATTGCACACTAGTCGATGCTACCTCTGTTATAATCCACACTTCCAAAGTGTGTACTCATTGCATGGCTTCCCATACTACATAGGAAAAATCTTCCTGATTAATCTCATCCTGTTGTTGCATCGAAATTGCTTGGCCACTGCAGCTAAATTAATTTAAGGATCAAGCACCTGAGTGTTATTCCATATTGATAATTAAACCTCATTCAAGTTACAAGGCATTCTTCCATTAAAATTTGTCTGCACACACAACATGGATCTCCATTCCAATTCTACTTCTCATTTAACACTGGGAATGGAATCCTGAGCATTTCTATATAATGAGAATTAATTCTCACTCAAAATGCACAAAGATCAAAATGTACTTAATCATGGATTCTCTAATCTTGGTCTTCTCTTCATTCAATTTCATGAAGCATGTAAGGAAGACCAAGCATAGATTTTCGGGAGTCAATTGCCACCTCTGCAAATCATGGTCCTCTTAGTCTTAGTCTCTTTCATTCGACTGTGACCATTGTGTCCATCACAACATTTGTGCAATCATGGTACTTGCTACCTTGACTTAGTGCTCTCTATAGTTTCCATTACTCTAGCTACCAACTCATCCATGCCTACATAATCACCTATATATTTCCTATAAATAAGGCACAAGTGCCAAGCTTGGCCCAAGGTGCTAAATTGTTGCCAAATATAACTCTACGGCCCCTTTTTATTATAGCCCCCTTTTCTCAGACCCTCTAACCATTTTCTACCATAGGAATAGTTCTCTACAACCATTCGCTAGGCCTTTGGAAGCTATGTCGCTCTATGACCTTCGTGGGCTGAATTCCCTTTGCTAATGGCTCCATGCCATTAGTCTCATTTCTACACGAAATGACCAAAGGCTAGGCGCTCAGGATGGAGCTCCCAAGCCTAACACTTTTAGAATTAAGCCTCTTTACAAACCATCATGTCCCTAGTATATTTATGTGTGAAATTACCAAAGGTCAAGGCTTATCCTGTAGCCCTTCTATCTCGATGCATTACCTCACGCCCTCTTTATAAACTGATGGGGTCTATATTCTAGGTAATATCCTCTACGCCACGCTTTCATGTGGTGTTTTCGCTTATTTTATACCTATTGGCTGCAAATGTCTTCCTATCAGTGCGACGTGTGTCAATGCTTACTTCTTGACGCATTCCCTTTGCACATCCATATCAAACTTTCAAGTTCCTCTTGGCAGGCTTAGTTGTATCGTGGGGCTTTCCCTCTCTTTTCTCAGTTGTCTTGCTTATGTGTTGGCTCCCTCACGTGTACTGGATCTATAATTTTGGCCCAAAACTCTATGCACCCATTTATAAACCTTTGGGTTGAGCCTTGTGGGATTATTCTTCCCATGGGGTCCACCCTATGCTCAAAGGCCCTGTTAGGATGAGCTTTCTGACAAATGTGTCCTAATGCTTATTGCTCGATGCATTCACTTGCAAACCATTAAAAAAAATTTGGCCTTTGTCTAGCGGGATGTGTTGTCCTAGTGGGGTTCACCTAACACATTTTCCATTGGTCGTTCGCTAACATGACCATGTCAACCCGATGCCCAATCAACCTGTTGGTTCCTATGTGCACTTCACTAAAACCTACCAAGGTAGCCCTTTAGGTATGTTGTCATTCTTACATCATCAACCCCATGTGGCTCCTCCTAAGTGGTGACATGTGTCACCCAGATTTGGCCCATTAGGACACCCAAAAGCACAGAATCTTCCTACCACATGTCCCTCATACAACCACATTATGCTGACATATTCTACCATGAACATCTCCTTAGAGCCCATCAATTGTTGTCATGTGTCCTATCGGAGAGGAGAGAGAAGGGTCCGATACCTTGGTTTTTTGCCAATTTCCTCTATAAAAAATTTAAAGTGCCCTGGTCATTTTCTATTGAAAAACCACTGTGTTCCAAAATTTGGCTCGACACCACTCCTTAGTAGATTTTGGTTTTGGGGAGGGGTACTCCCCAGAGTAGCTCTTCACTATTGATATGTACGCTCAATTTTGTAGGAAATAACTTCTAGCACCTCGAGGCTTGACGAGAATTCCCTTTATCGGGATGTCGAAATGTCATTGTGTGTCTCAATTCCTATCTCCTGACACTTCCATTTAGTTATGCTTAAATTTCCTCCAAGCTAGTCTTTGCGGGATTTGTTGTCACTGTGGGGCCCTCCTAATGCCTTTATCATTGGTTGTTGCTACCAACCTTATCACCATCGTGTCTCGATGCCTATCTCTCGGTGCAATCACTATGTGCACATTAAGGTTGTGTCGGGGTTATATTGTTGGGATTCCTTCACCAAGTCTGACTGTTAAGTGGGCTCCACCTGTGGCCAATGAGAAGCCTCTCCGATGTTCAACCATGTTTGCCTAAATCTCCTTTAGCATCTCCACTGGAAAATCCACAAACTCTGGCTAACTACCAAACTTGGTCACCACTTTGACCCAAGGCCACATTTAACTCTACCATCTAACTTTGGGGCACCTCAAATTTGTCTAGAAATAACTCTTGGCCCAGGAGGCCATTTACAGACATCCATATACCATTGGAAAGCTATTTCTGAGCACTATCCAACTATGCCACTTCTAGAGAACCTAAGCTAAATTCCTAATGGAGAATCACCAAATTCTGGGCTCCCATCCATAGTCATCATATTATGGCTTCTCCAATAAGACTACTACTATGATGATTCTCTACAAGAGACAACAACAACCATAGGACTCCCCCTGAGTTTGACACATCAAGCACATTAATACTATCATTTTCTACCACTAGCTTCAATGTTCATCTCGTTGAAATCAATACCAACACACTTACTTCCACTAACCATTAGACTATGCCAATAGTTCAACACACCTCCTATCCTAACTATTGTCCTCAATGCCAACACACTCACTACTGCTAGCCATCCAGGCAGTGCCAACTGTTCAACATTTTCTTACAAAATACTTTTGTTTAATGGAACTGACTTTGTACTTTAGAAGGTTAGAATGAGAGTGTATTTATAGTCATTGGGAGCTGATGTATGAGAAACTATTGAAGATGGATATCAATAGCCAACCTCCATTCCCACATATAATGTAGAAAAGATGTAGTACGCGAATAATGCAAAGGTAGTAAATGCTATCTAGATAGGATTAGATAAATTTGAGTTTTTGAAAGTGATTCAGGTGGATATTGGTAGCTGCCCACGTATTCCACGTAGACCTCTGTCGGTTTCATAATTTTTCTTGATTATAGAAACATTTACTATTTTGAGCAATTTTTTGGGTCCTGAACTTTCAGAGTTGTTTTGAACCCTTAAATTGTGTTTTTTGAGGTCTGCAATAGGCCCATTGCCATAAGAAGGGACTTGTCACAAATCTTGTATTAATCAAAGAGTTATTTCTAACAAGATATTGTATGCGCCAAACATAGATCATATGACCAAGTTACAACCCCGGGAAGTTGGATGCTCGAATAACCCCAACGTGGCCCACAAAGTCTTGGTGTTCCATCTCTTGGGGTTAGGATTTTGGTTGCTTATGGTTTTCCCTTGTTGTTCAATAATCAAAAATCCCTTGAGCCTCATTGTAACATAGTTCAGAGTCATGTATCCACCACATCTCTTCTCAAAGATAAGCTACCATCGCCTAAGCTAGTTTATTTCCATTCTGTATGTAAACATATTTCAGTTCTTTGATATTAATGAAATGAAGTTTTATTTCTGTTGCATCTCTATGTTTATGTTTGTATCTATATTTTTTTGAATTCCTATATAAGTCTGGAGCAGTGGTATCAAAGCGGTCTACTTTTTCTCTATTTTTCTTTGCATGTCCACAATGAGGTCAAGGTATAAGAAGTTAGGGCTCAAACTTGTTGAACCTTTACAAGACTAGCCCTGCAACCCTCAACTGCCTCCCATGGTGGAAGAAAATAAAGATGAGGGAGCAGGAGATCCTTTTAAAACATTGATTGAGGAAGCCCATGAGTGATAGAGGAAAGTGATGATGGATAACCTTTCTCAGATCCTTCGATGACTACCCAGAGGTGATGCATCTTCATCTAGCAACCACTCCCTTTAAGATACAAGTCAACTTTGACATTCACATATTTGAAGGCCAGATAGATGCAAACACCATATATAGATGGTTAAATATGTTGGAAGGGTATTTTTTAGTTCATGACTTTTCCAATCAAGAAAATATTACTTTTTCACTCATCAAATCCGCACCCCATGTGAAGGACTAGTGGGAAACCTGCTGTGAATAGAAGGATGAGAAGGAACCCTCACTGATTTCAACCACACCCACTTGGAATTATTCTAAGAGGCCATCAAGGACCAATATTACACTATTAGGAGCTATGAAGATAAATACATGTTGCGTTAGGGAGGGGACCAAAATGTGCCGAAATTGACAAATAATTTTCACACCCTTCAGACAAAGTTGGGTATCAAGGATTCTAAGTAGCATTTGGTACTCAAGTACCATGGATGTCTACACAAGTACATCAAGGACAAGATGGAGTTTCTAAACATATCCTTGCTTGGCACTGCTTATCGATATTCTATCAAGATTGAGAAAAAATGTAAACAGAATAAGCGAGACTTTTGATATTTGAATCCAAAGCAAGGGAAAGACGCTCCCAAGTCACAAAATAAAGAACAAAGCCAAGGCAGGGAAACCCAGGAGAACTCGTTGAAGCCACAAAAAAAAAAACACCACGAAGACAAATAAGGACACATGGAAATTATATGTGTTGGAAATAATACTGAGAGGGGGGATGAATCAGTGTTATCAGATCAATAATTTTATTTCCCAAATAAATTTATATACGGTACTTCAGCTAAGTGAACTAGCGTGTACACGCGACTGTACTTAAAGCAACCAGCATATATGCAGAGAACTTTTGATTTAGATAATTTATCATGTATTGAAATTTAACCAGTATACCAGAGTGTAGTAAAAGCAGAATAAAGCATCACACATAAGAAACACACATGAACACAAAGATATAAGGTGGAAACCCAATGTGGGTGAAAACCACCTGCTACTATCATCTCTGTCTTCTTTTAATAATAAGAAAATTTGTTTACAATCTTGTACTGGTGTAGACTCATACCAATATGCAGGCACCCACCTGCAGAAGGCTACCACCTTCTCTTGTTCTCCAGTTACTACTGGAAGGGAGCTACAACCCCCTAGCTCTTGTACTAGCTGATATGTTTACTAGTACGTAGGTGCCGACCTATAGACGGCTATGACCTTCTTTCTTCCTCTAGGGACCATGTTTCATGAATTTTCAGATTGGATACTCCTGGAACACAACACCACAATCTGAAGGCCACGTTTCATCGAATTTTCATACTGAACCCATGAACAACATTGAAACTTAGAAAATCATAACTGCAATACAACCATCAAATACATCTACATCAACCAATCACTAAAACCCAATCATCACTTTCTGAATCTACCACAACTAAATCAATCAATCACTTCACAACCCATCATCACTGAAGCAAATCAAAATCAATCAATCTTATCGTTCAAAACACTGTCACCAGAATACAGTCATTAGAACACAAAGCAGAACCCAGAACTCTGCAACAACAAACAAAGACAACTAAAACTTTAAACATCATACTTTATAAGGTATACGCTACTTCCATGTGTCGAACTAGCGTGCATACTCACTTTTACCAAAGGGAACCAGTGTACAGATCTGCAAATTCAAATTTATGATGTATAAGCTACTTTTATATGTTGAACCAACATGTATACACTCTTTTACTAAAGCGAACTTGCGTACAGATATGTAAATGCTAACTTAGAACATCACACCTATTCCAGACTTTAGTCATGCCCAGATCATCACATTTACAGAATAAAACATGTGTCAGTATTCAGATCTAGACTATTCAAGATCAAACCACCTAATGAGAATACTTTTAAGCCTTTATGATTCCAGTTCATCAACCTTCATCAACCATATAGGTGCCTCCTTAGATCAGATCAAGCAAACCATGAGAAGTTCATTAACTTGCATATATGATCCAACACCTCAGAAGATATTCAAAATACTTGCTCACTTGTCCTAATGATCTTCTCCTCCTTATATAGTTTTAGGTCTTTCTCAATACCATGGACCAAAACTACTTAGGGCAAATACCTTGGACCAAATACCTCAGACCAATTACCTTGGGTCAAATACCTTGGACCAAAAACTTTGTTTTTCTAGGATATATGTGCTTTTCCTTCTGTGAAAGTGCATGTGTACATATATGCTCCTTTTGTTTAGTAAACCTGCGTGTATACATAGCTTGGACAAGGTGAACTTGTGTATACTTCTCTTTCTTCATTTTTTGTAGTTTGATCTATAGTTATTTGTTGTTAACTTGTTGCACTGTGAACTATCATCTGAGAGAGTTGCCATTGTACATTACTATTGATTCCTTAGAACTGCCCTACATTTTGTCACATCTGTAAACACAACTGCCATGCATTTTGTCACATTTGATATCTCTTCTGTAGATTCATCTAGTTACCATATACAAGTGAGTTGTTCTACTACAAGTGGGTTGCCATCAATTACAACACATGCATCATAATGCCAACAATCTCCCCCTTTGGACTTGATGGCAACAACAACACCAATTTGCTCTCCCCCTTTGACATCAAGGGCAAAGGGTGGACCAAGATATTTTCTCCCTTTGACATACATTATGATGTTCATGCTCCCCCTGAGTACATGCTAAATTCTCTAATTGAGATCCCCTTTTGTACATGCTGAGATGCATTGAAACTGTCCATGCTCCCCCTGAGCACAAGTAGAGTCTACAAAAAATATTTACTAAAATACCATGACTCTATAACTCAACTATGTGAGGATGACCTTCCTATCACCAATGACTCATACATATATCCATCTCCCAAACAATCGAGGATATACCAATTTTGACTCATCCATACAACTAAGTGGGGATATACCAATTTTTTATACATAACAGAAACAATAAATATTACATCATCCATCCCATCTAAAGTGGGGATACAAATTACATCATTTGTCCAAGAGGACTCATTGAAATACCTAGACTTTTACATGACTTAAGCAACAAATGGCTTAAATATCTGAAGCCATAGCTAGACTTAGCAACCATAATGTTGGCATTATGATACAAGTGTTGTCCTTGATGGCAAGATGACAGATTATAGTGTAGTAGTTCAGTAGCAAAGAATTGATGATCAGATTACAAAGAATGAAGAAAGCTGAGTATACACGCAGGTTCACTATATACCAAGTCGCGTCCAGAGGCAGGATATACGCAGGTTCACTATATACCAAGTCGCGTATATACGCAGGTTCGCTATATACCAAGTAGGGTATACATGCAGGTTATACTCGCAAGTTTTCTGGGTATACAAAAATGCGTATACACGCGGGTTTGTTGATCAGAAGTCGCGTATGTGTATGCACGCACTTCCATGCACGGAAAAGTGTGTACATGTTGGAAAACTTACCTTTGGTCCGTGGCGGTTAGTCCTTGGAATTTGAACCTATGGTTTTTGGACCATGGCATCTCGACAGACGTGTTGATCCCTAGTATTGAGTTGATGGTATTGGTTTGTTATGGTTTTGGACCATGGTATTGAGCAAGGCCTATGACTATAAAAGGAGAAGAAGATCATTAGGCAAATGGATGGAAAAAGTCTTGAATATCTGATGAAGGATGAGATCCAGTATGCAGGTTATGGGTTGCTTGATCTAAGCTAAGGAAGGATCTCACAAGTTGATGGAGAACAAGATCTAAGGATAGATCGGGATCAAATGGTTTGAATTGAACTATCTCTATATGATTGATTATGTTTATTCTAGATCCGTATACTGACGCATGTAATGATCTGAACTGGGTATAAATTAAGTTTGAAATCACTGCTAGTCATGATTGAATATTTATAGATCTGTACGCGGGTTGGTTTTGGTAAAAGCGCGTATGTACGTGGGTTCGGTTTGTCCAAGTAGCGTATGCACTTTAATGCATGATTCTGATGATACAGTTGGTTCTGAATAGTGTTGCAGAGTTCAGGGTTCTGCTCTGTGTTTTGGTGACTGTTTTATTGACAGGGTTTCAGTATTGGGTATTGATGTTGCTAAGTGTTTGTGAGCTTCAATGATATCGATGGGTCCAGTATGAAAATTGGATGAAACGTGGCCTTCAGATTGTAGTGGTGTGCTTCAGTGTATCCAGTCTGAAAATTGATGAAACGTGGTACCTGGAGGAGAGAAGATTGTAGGTCAGCACCTACGTACTAGTATCTAAGCTAGTACAAGAGCTAAAGAAAATCTTTGGAGCATTGTAGCAGGTAGTAGCCTGCGTACTAGTAAATGGATCGGCTAGTACAAGAGCAAAGGGGGTTGTAGCTCCCGTACTGGTATAAGGCTGCACCAGCACAAAATATTGTAAAAGGATTTTCTTATTAAGAAGAAGATTGAGATGACTTGCAGTAGGTGGTTTTCTCCCGCATTGGGTTTCCACCTTATATCATGGTGTTCATGTGTATGCTCTTTATGTGTGATGATATACTCTGCTTACTATTAATAAGGTTAATAATGTTCTGATGCATTTACTGAAGATAAGCTAACTGAATCATAAGATTACTGCATGTACGCTGGTTTCTTTTAACACAGTCGCGTATATATGCGGATATCCTTAATTGAAGTAGCGTATATAAATCTGAGTATGAAAATGAAAAATTTTTACTGATTTGATAATACTGATTCCCCCCCCCCCCCTCTCAGTATTATTTCCAACACATAATGCCAACAATGTTGAATGTACGTGAAGGTTAATGCTCCCCCTAAACCTATGCTACCTGTGCATTGTGAACAGGTCAATGATCAAGGCATCTTTGTCAGTCAGATAAAAATTAATGAACTAAGCATATTGATAGACATTAATAATCAATATTAGTCAAAGCACCCATATCAGAGCCTGCCCCACTGTTTTTCTTGTCTGAAAAATATATACGCTCCTTCACCTATAGAAACCTGCATCTATATGTGACTATTCTCCATGAAACTCGCATATAATAACCTTTCTTTGAAAAATTGGATTTAACAACAGTATGATGCAGCAACTACTTCCATCTTTTGTCTGAGATATTCAAATGTCTCTCTGGGAATTGGTTTAATGAATATTTGAGCAACTTGTTCTTTGGAGGGAACATACTCCAATTTGACCTTTTTTTCAAGCACTTATTCATGTAGAAAATGGTATTTGATGGGTATGTGCTTGGTCTTGGAATGCATGACTAGATTCTTTAAAATACTGATGGCACTTGTATTATCACATAGAATGGAGATGGGTGGAGTACATGTGATCTGAATGTCTTGCAAGGTTTGCATCATCCAAAGTAGTTGTGTGCAACAAGATGTAGCAGCCACATATTTTGCTTCATCTGTAGATAACACAATTGAACTTTGTTTCTTGTTGAACCAAGACACTAATATAGAACCCATATAGAATGCACCACCACTAGTGTTTTTCTGTCATCAACACTTCCTACCCAATATGCATCTGTATATGCATGAAGATTAAGATCTGTATCTCTCGGATACCATAAACCAAAGTTTTGAATTCCTTAAAGATATTTGAAAATTCTTTTGACTTATTCAAGGTGTGATTCCTTTGGATTTGCTTGGAATCCTCCAACTATTCTTACTGCATGCATGATGTCAAGTTGGGTACCTGTTAGATAAAGTAGCCTGCCAATCATGGATCTATAAGTTGGTTGATGTACTACTGCTGATTCATCATTTGAGTTGAGACTGCACCTGTTACCATTGGGGTACATACAGGTTTAGAATCTTCCATGCTATACCTTTTCAAGATCTGTTTGAGATATTTGGTTTGTGAAAGAAAAATACCATCTTTATTTTGTTGAACTTGTAGACAAAGAAAATAGGTAAGTTCAACAAGCAAGGACATTTCAAATTCTTGTTTCATTACTGAAGAAAAATTCTGACTCATGGATTCTTTATTGCTACCAAAAATGATCCGGATTAGATCCTAAAACACTCTCTAAGTTTTCATGAACTTTGTAAAATTCATGCCAAAGTTTCAAACTCTTACAAAGAATGAGATTATTAGAAATATCCTCGAAACAGTTGTAATTTGTGAACAGCATGGAGCAACGAGGACCCTTGGTCAAGCGCGCAGACTGTTGGCCCATGGTAACGTGCGCTATCACGAATTGGAAAAATGGGAGGTATTTTTGAGAAATGGGGGTGGTTTTTGATATGTGATTAGTGACAAGCTTGCTAGGAAAACCCCTCAAAGAAGGAAAAGCCTCGAGCGACCTGGACCCGAAAGGTTA
This sequence comes from Pinus taeda, assembly GCA_000404065.3. Taxonomy (NCBI): domain Eukaryota; kingdom Viridiplantae; phylum Streptophyta; class Pinopsida; order Pinales; family Pinaceae; genus Pinus; species Pinus taeda. The sequence goes on along the minus strand of APFE030644714.1, from coordinate 7,832 downwards.
TAAAACATAATGGGTATCATGCCGATTCCATCATAGGCAGGGTCCCACAAAACGGGTAGGATAGCGGAAGGGCTTTGAGGTGGTAAGTGGTTTCAACCAAGTCCCGCCTGATGTCACACAGTGAGTAACACATGTCCGGAGGAAGAGAGAGAAACCAGTTACATCAGACAGGTAAACATTGTGTTACTTACCTGCTTGATATGAATGATGACCATAGGATCTGGAGGCTCCAGATCGATGGTGGAGACACAATCCGATGGATGAATGGATTCAACGGGGTAAACAGGCAGAGTTGTATAAGATTTGAAGTTTGACGTGGACAATGCGTTGGCAGAGGAGCATGTTCACAGGCATTCTTGGAGTTAACAGTAAAAACAATCGTTTCAAAGACGTCTAAGAGAACTGACGCTTAATTCGTTATGAATAGGTGGCCATCTCTCTGTGAGGCATTATACAATGATGATGACGCAGAACAGAGGAATTCAAATGGAGAAAGACAGGGGAACCGTAAAGCCAGGAAGCAGAAATGAACAGTCGGAAAGAAAATTGGCTTTAAAGCCACAAACTGACAGAGAAAGCAGAAAGCAAGCTAGCGAGAGTTAGTTAGACGCAGAAGCTGAGAGTAGAGAGAAGAAGCAGAGCTGACCTGCAAAAGAAAAGGTAGCATCGAGCTAGACAGAGATAAAGAGAGTTAGAGAGTCTGTGTGCTCCAAAGAAGGCTTTAGAGGTTCAAGCAAACTCTTCCGTAAATACCTGTCATGTATTGAGTCTCGGATTGGGCTCATACTACTATGACCAATAGAGGTCGAGTTTCAGTAAGGAGAGTCTGTGTACTCCAGAGACTTGTGGGATCCAAGTATAGTCTTACTGATTTATATCTACCGGGTGAGACTCAAATTGAGCTCACTGTTGTAAAAAATATGCTTTGAAAACATAATAGAGAGGCCACCACTGAAGGCTAGACTGGGAGATGTAGCCCAGGAGTATTCAGTGAACTCCTTATTAAACTTGTTGTGTTTACATGTTTGCCTATTATGTTTTTCTCTAACTTCTTCAGTGCTTGTGTATTTCATAATCTTATCGATCCGTTGCATAAAGTAACATAGGCACATCCATGCACATGAGTTTGTAATACCTTAATTATTTGTCTTAGACCAATTTCAGATCAAAAAATGATATCATCAACATAAACAAGAATAATTAGCAATTTATCAATTTCAATCTTTGTATATATATTTCTCTCTGCTGATCCTTTTGTAAAACCTTGTTGGGGTAAATATTTGTCAAAGCGGTAATACCAGGCCCTTGGAGCCTATTTCAAACCATAGAGAGCCTCTTTGAGTATGCATACAAGTTTTGTGGACGTTTGTCGTTACACCAAAACCCGCAGGTATTGGTAAACATTCCAAACCAGTAACTAGGATCCCCAGGGTGGAAATTACCGATTCTATAGAGGTGCGGTGATTTTTCCAACACCCCCCCTCAAACGTAACTTAGGGGAATCGAACCTGGGTCCAAGCTCTGATACCATGTGGAGGTTTTCTGTTACACCAAAAACTGCAGGTATTGGTAAACATTCCAAACCAGTAACTAGGATCCCCAGGGTGGAAATTATCGATTCTATAGAGGTGCGGTGATTTTTCCAACAAGTTTTGCATCATTTTCAAGCATGAATCCTTCTGATTGTTCAATATAAAATTCTTCTTCTAAATCTCCATTAAGGAACACATATTTTACATCCATTTGGTATACTTTGAATTTCTGAAAGCTAGAAAGAGCAAGAAACATCCTTATGGCTTCAAGTCTAGCAACAGGTGAAAAAGTTTCTTCAAAATCTATACCTTCTTGTTGAGCATACCCTTTACAAACAAGTCTGGCCTTGTTTCTAATGACTTCTCCATTTTCATTCAGCTTGTTTTTGAATATCCATTTAGTTCCTATAATATTTTTATCATGAGGTCTAGGAACTAATTTGTATTATTCTTTTCAATTTGTTAAAGTTCTTCATTCATGGCCTTGATCCGACATTCATCTTTGCATGTTTCATTTACATTTTGAGGTTCGGTGGAGGATAGTAATGCTAGATAGCTTGAGGTTTCTGTAATAGTTCTTCTTATCTGTACACCTGCCTCTTTTTCGCCTAAAATTTGAGTTTCTGGATGATTTTTGTGAGCATACCTAGACGGAGTCTTTTCTTCTACCATTATCTCTCCTTTTGGTGCTTCATTGGTTTCTTCTTCAATATCATTGTGATTTTATGTGGGAAAATAATCCCCATCTTCTTCATTGTTATAATCTTTTGTTTTTATCTGTTTTGGATTTTTGCATGCTTCATCAACTACAACATCAATACCTTCAACAATTTTCCCAATTCTTTTATTATAACATTTATATCCTTTACTTTGTGAAGAGTAACCAAGAAGAATACCTTCATTTGCTCTAGGCTCAAACTTACCAAGCTTTTCATCAATCCTTTTGATATAACATTTCCTTCCAAAAAACTTTAAAGTATTTTACATTTGGAGTCTTACCATACCAAAGTTCATGTGAAGTTTGAGTGCTATTTACCCAAACATTTGCTTGGTTGAGAATAGTTACGGCGACGAATGCAAATTCACCCCAGAAGTTTGCAGGAGTTCCAGATTCATCTAGCATAGCTCAAGCCATTTGTTGAACAGTTCTGTTCATTCTTTCTACCACTCCATTTTGCCGAGGAGTTCTTGCGGTGGAGAATTGCCTTTTTATTCCATGTTGTTCACAAAATTCAAAGAATTCATCTGAGGAAAATCCCCCTCCTCGATTAGATCTGAGGCATTTGATTTTTTGATCTAATTCATTTTCAGCCAAAGCTTTGAAGGCTTGGAACTTTTCAAATGCTTCATCTTTATGCTTTAGAAGACCTATCCAACACATTCTGGAAAAATCATCAATGAACAAAATAAAGTATTCTTCTCCACGAGGTGACCTTTTCCTTGATGGTCCACATAAATCAGTATGGACAAGTTCAAGAGGCTTACTAGCTGACCCTTCTTTTTCAATAAAGTGAGCTCTGGTTTGCTGACCGATTTGACATGGTTTACATATTGTATTTTTAGGGATTCTAATATCTAGAAGATCACAAATGGCCTTGAATCTGCATGATTTTCTTATTTGAGAAAAGTTTAGATGTCCCAATCTTCTATGCCACAGCCAATTTTCATCATTTTTTATTAGATAGCACTATTGTTGTCCTCCCTTGAGTATGTATAAGTTGTTTGGATTTCTTGTACCTTTGATCACAGTCTCCCCTATATCAAGCTCACGAACAACACATCCATTTGATCGAAACACCACTTCATTTCTTTGATCACACATTTTACTGACACTCAATAAGTTATGCTTTAAATCGTCTACATACATAACATTTCTATCTTTAACCTTTTCTTTGAAGAAAATAGAGCCTTTACCTTTTATGGCAGCAGGAGTGGTGTTTTCCAAATGAGACATTCTTTTCCTTTTCTAATGCATTATATGAGTGAAGTTTTTCTTTGTCACCTGTCATGTGTTTTGAGCATCCATTGACAATGTACCATTGATTTTCTTGTCCTTCTACATACAGGGCTATACCACATCCTTCTGTTTTAGATTATTTCCTTCTCCATATCTTGGGATTTAATGGAGTTTTCTCCTTTTGAGATGTTTGCTGAAATTTTCTCCTACATTCAGATTCTTCATGACCAAAGTTATTACAGATTGAGCATTCTATATCATTTTCAAGAAGAGAAAAGTTATTATAGGAACTTTTTTTGACCCCTGTTACATTCCTTTGATTTCATGCTTCTCTAGTCATGATGGTTTTGTAAGCAACACATTGAGAAACTTTGTGTCCAAAATTATGACATGAAAGACATTGACCATTAAAGAAATTCTTGCGACTATCGAATCTATTGACCTGGTGATTGTAGTTTCTATTGATATTCATCTTTGGAGCAAATTGAGTATGATTTACCTGAGGTGTTTGTGGATTCTATTCATCCTTGGCATAAATTGAGTCTGATTTACCTAGTGATCTTCTTTATCCCTTTACTGAAGATTGTCATACTATTCACTGGTCTTTGTTGCATCAAGATAGCTTTTAGTGGAGGTTGATGGCTTCTACGATTGAGATGCTTCTTCAGTATATCCAAGACCCGTCTTTATCAGAGGAGAACACTACACTTTGATAATTTCATTTAAGGTTTCTAATCCTTTAGCAAATCTAAGATTGAGAGATTTCATTTTCTCAAGATCCTTTCTTAGATCCACAATTTCACATTTTAGTTTTTCATTGTGTTTTTATTTTTCAGCAATTTGGTATGTCAAGGTATCTATAATCATATTATTTTCTTCTAAACAGATTTTGAGTTTAGAGATTTCTTCATGAAGGTCATCCTCTTCTAAATCATTCCAAAAATTATCATCATCATAAGCCATTAGAATTCTATATTCATTACTATTTTCATCTTCATCACTATTTGATAAACCATCGCTATCTTCATGAGTATAGTAACTCTTATTTACAACTTGTTTTCTATTCCATTTTGCATATTCCTTCCCTTTTTCATATTTATATTTATGTGTACATTTAGCAGCATAATGATCGACTTTTCCATAGGCAAAGCATTTGAAGGGTAGCTTACCTCTAAATCTTTCGGAACCTCGTTGACGTTTCTTGACAAATTTTACCTCATCTTCTTCTTCTGAAATATGTCTTGATTCATTGTGCTCTTCCTTTCATTTTGCTGAAGCTTTAAATGTGACTTCTCCCATATCTGATGGTCCTCCTTTTCTCATCTCAAATGAAGTTAAGATTCTGCGAACTGTGTCATAGTGATAGTCTACAGATCCTATTTTTCTTCTATGGTAGACACTTTTGATTCAAATTTAGTAGACATTGATCTCAAAACTTTCTCAACTAAGGTAACTTCCTTTATTTCTTCACCTAGATTTTTCATACAATTAACAACCTCATCTATACGTAAGAAGTAACTAGCTATAATTTCATCACTGTGCATCTTAAGAGTTTCATACTGAATTTTGAGAGTTTGAAGTTTAGCACGTTTTACCTAAGAGTCTCCTTCGTAGCTCAAAATGATTTTGTCCCAAAATTTTTTGGCTGATTTGAGTTGCATGACTTTGACAAACTTTGATTGTGACAGACTTCCCAATAAAGTATTGATAGCTCTGGCATTAGTTTCATATTGCTTTTTACTTGCTGTATCTGTAGGAATTGCTGTTGGAAATGTATATCCTCCTTCCACAATTTCCCAGACATCCATTCCAAGTGATTGTAGATAGGCTATGGTTCTTATTTTCCAATAAACAAAATTGCTCCCATCAAAGATTGGTAGTCTGATGGATCCCACGCTTTCTTGATTACTCATGATGATGGATCTCCCTTCAAGCGATCAAGCTTCTTCTGAAGGACCTGCTTTGATACCAATTGTTGGAAATAATACTGAGAGGTGGGGTGAATCAATATTATCAAATCATAATTTTATTTCCCAAAAAGATTTATATACGCTAATTTAGCTAAGTGAAGTAGCGTGTACATGCGAATGTACTTAAAGCAACTAGCGTATATGCAGAGAGCTTTTGATTTAAAAAATTTATCATGTATTGAACTTTAACCAATATATCAGAGTGTAGTAAAAGTAGAATAAAGAATCACACATAAGAAACACACATGAACACAAAGATATAAGGTGGAAACCCAATGTCGGTAAAAACCACCTGTTGCTGCCGTCTCTGTCTTCTTTTAATAATAATAAAATATGTTTACAATCTTGTACTGGTGCAGACTCATACCAGTACATAGGCACCCACCTGCAGAAGGCTACAACCTTCTCTCGTTCTCTAGCTACTACTAGAAGGGAGATACAACCCCCTAGCTCTTGTACTAGTTGATATGTTTACTAGTACGTAGGCGCTGACCTACAGAAGGCTACGACCTTCCTTCTTCCTCCAAGGACCATGTTTAATGAATTCTTAGATTGGATACTCTTGGAATACAACACTATAATCTAAAGGCCATGTTTCATCCAATTTTCATACTGGACCCATCAACAACATTGAAACTTAGAAAATCATAACTGCAATACAACCATAAAATACATCTGCATCAACCAGTCACTAAAACCCAATCATCACTTTTTGAATCAACCACAACTAAATCAATCAATCACTTGAAAACCTATCATAACTAAAGCAAATCACAATCAATCAATCTAATCATTAAAAACATTGTCACGAGAATACATCCACTACAACACAAAGCAGAACCTAGAACTTTGCAACAGCAAGTAGAGACAACTGAAACTTTAAACATCATACTTTATAAGGTATATGCTACTTCCATGTGTCAAACTAATGTTCATACGCACTTTTACCAAAGGGAACTAGTGTACAGATCTGAAAATTCAAATTTATGATGTATACACTACTTTGATATGTTGAACGAGCGTGTATACACTCTTTTACTAAAGCAAACCTACGTAGAGATCTGTAAATGCTAACTCAAAACATCACAACTATTCTAGATTTCAGTCATTCCCAGATCATCACATTTACATAATAAAACATGCATCAGTATTCATATCTAGACTGTTCAAGATCAAACCACCTAATGAGAATACTTTTATGCCTTTATGATCCCAGTTCATCAACCTTCATCAACCATATAGGTGCCTCCTTAGATCAGATCAAGCAAACCATAATAAGTTCATTAAACTGCATATATGATCCAACACCTCATAAGATATTCAAAATACTTGCTCACTTGGCCTAATGATCTTCTCCTCCTTATATAGTTTTATGCCTTTCTCAATACTATGGACCAATAGCTTGAACCAAATACCTCAGACCAATTACCTTGGGTCAAATACCTTGGACCAAAAAATTTGTTTTTCCAAGATATATGCACTTTTCCTAATGTGAAAGTGTGTGTGTATGTAGACGCTCCTTTTTTTCAGTAAACCTGCATGTATACATAGCTTGGACAAGGTGAACCTGCGTATACCTCTATTTCTTCATTCTTTGTAGTCTGATCTGTAATTATTTATTGTTAACTTGATGCACTGTGAACTATTATCTGAGAGAGTTTACATCGTACATCACTGTTATAAGAAGAGCTTCGGCGTAAATCACATGAAAAAGATATTTGTCGATGCGTTTCGAACCAACTAGTGTGGTTCATCATCAAGATGAGTTGAAGAAACAGATCTGGCCTAGCAAGTTAAATAGACTGATCAGAGACTCCAACATCTACATAACGGCTATTTTTGACTGAGCTTAGACTCCAACGGCTACATAACGACTACTTTTGACTCTAGGACCTGGGCCAAAATTATATTAATAAATTTAATCTTATTATTATATTGATAATATTAAGAATAATAATATAATATTCTATTTCTAGGAATAAGAGAAATTAGGTATAATTAATAAATGAGTGAATAGTTATCAAAAGAAATTTATTCATTTATATAACATTAGGTTCAATAAAATAATACAGTTGAAGAAATAGATCCGGCCTAGCATGTTAAATAGACTGAGCAGAGACTCCAACAGCTACATAACGGCTATTTTTGACTGAGCTTAGACTCCAACGGCTACATAACGACTACTTTTGACTCTACGACCTGGGCCAAAATTATATTAATAAATTTAATCTTATTATTATTTTTATAATATTAAGAATAATAATATAATATTCTATTTCTAGGAATAAGAGAAATTAGGTATAATTAATAAATGAGCGAATAATATCAAAATAAACTTTATTCATTTATATAACATTGGGTTCAATAAAATAA
>APFE030644713.1:0-14248 GCA_000404065.3 Pinus taeda | reverse complement strand
AGAACTTCTCCTAGACTTAAAATCTAGATTATGAACATGTTTCTTTTTGTTGTAGATCATGCTTTAAAGAAAGGAATCCAACAACGAATTGTCCAAATGAGCCAAGGCAAGCTAAGAGGAAATAGTTAAATTCAACCTAACGAGTTGGAGCCAAGGAAGAGCATATATTGATTTCCAAGGAAAATCCACCTGAAATGGACCCTCCTACGGAAGAGATAAAAGTGGATTAGGAAGAAATTAGGGACACGTTAGTGGAGATTAAGTAGTCAAGAGATACTCCCTCAAATGAAAACCCTTCATCTTGGAAAGAATTGGCACTGTTATCACTCCAGGAAACTCTCCTAGGTTGCAGCGCGGAGATGCCTAGTAACATATAATCTTCAATATTGTTCTCTCAACTATTGGAATGGATGATGGTTTGGATCAAGCCAGATAACCATTTCAACTCTGTTTTTACTCAAGACATGCATGAACACCCTCAGCTTTACAAGGATTTAGACCACTAATGCTCAATAGTTTGTAGATTTAATGGATAGATGGACAATACTAAGTATACCAGCAGATGCATATACAAACATATATGAATGGCTAGCTACAAGCAGTAAAAGAAGCTTGCAAATCTAATTTATCAATGCAGAGATAAGATGACAGTGATCTGGCATTAGAAACAGAAGAAACATGAACAACCTATTCAATGGCAAATCCAATTTATCAATGTAGAGATAAGATGACAGTTATCTGACATTAGTCATAGAAGAAATCATGAATAGAGTATCCAAGTGCAAGCTTAAAACAGTAGAGAAATGGATATTGAACATGTAACAAAAAAAGAAGCTTATATTTGCTATAATGAAGATGAGAAGCTTGAGTGGCAAAGTCTCAACAGTCTCCAGAAGTTGAACCCTTCATACATTTAGCTTTCAGCCTTTTATAGGCCTTTTACAATGCTCCTGAGCTCTCAAAGGCTCGAAGTCTTAATCTATCCTCCCTATCTTGTTAACTATTTGATGCCCTGACTAGGCAACCATGAGCTTGGAGGTTCCTTCTCCTGACAGAAGAGTAACCGCATTCGAGTGGTTTGCTACACTGGCAGGGAGCTCTCTCAAGCCAGAGATGCCCCATAATCATTTTGTTTGTTTGGTTATGTTGCGATGTCTATGCTCCATGATCATTTGTCGGTTTTAGATGAGCTGTGCGTGCTATGGCCCTTGATTTTCCCTTTTCGGTCTCTATTTCCTGGCAATCTATCTCCCAGACTCTTCTATGTGGTGGAATGGGTCTTCGGGCCTCTGTTTTCTTTTTAAATGTTTATAGTGCCTATTTTCCTATTTTTACACAGAAAACACTGCACACAGAAAAATCCCACCCATCTCTATTCTTTCGGACTTCAAAAGTCCTTAAAACTAGGTTATTCATCTATCAGGTATGCCCTTAGGGTCGCTATCGCAAGTCACACACGACCTATTCCCTTGCTTCCCTTTGTATTCTTGGAATGTGTTGAAAAACACTAAAAACCATGAAAAATCAGCGTTGCTGGACCTGAAATATTATATATTTCATTCCCGAACCCTTTCGGGTCTGGGACCTATCACATCGTCGCTACCCAAGGCTCCCTTTGTATTTCGTTAAAATACAAAATACACAAAAAATGCATTGAAAAAGGCTTTCCCGTGGACCTGAAATATTATGAAATATCATGTATATAACCATCGGGTCTAGTTATCGGGTCGCCCATATACCTGTGCATAGGCCCCGCCCCTTAAGGTTTCTCTAATGCGATATTGCAATGCAATGTGGGCCATCAATCCGCGCGCTTGATCAACGGTCCACGTTGAATTGTCGATTGCTGTCACCATTTCCATATAGTCTGCGTCGATTGCCACTGTCTGCGACTCGCCGATCCGATCATCGGAGATCATTGATTGGGGGTGTCTTGTGCCCATCCTTAAGTCATACTCTCTTCTTGCCGATTTGCAATTTTCCACTTAGATCTGGGCCGTTGATCGGCCAAATCTAACGGTTGTTGTGCATTGCACTGTCTATGCCTGCGATAATTGTTTTCACTGTTTTTTAGTGTTTTAGCCTCCCGATAGTGCTTTTCTGCCATGCTAAGGGTTCTTGGCATGTGCTGGTTTTGATCTTTGAATGATCCTTAAGTGAATTTAGAAGCCTTCAAGAGCATATTTGGATCCATTGGCATGATTTTGTTGGCTTATGGAGACCTAAAAGAGCATATTTGGATCCATTTTTGGGCCATTTTCCAACAAGGCTAACACTGGCTCCTTCTGGGGATGAAAGCCTCCCTGTGAGGTTTCAAGAACTACAGAACAATGCCTTTCCTATAAAACCAAAATCAAATCTTCCTCTTAGTGTTCCATTGAGCATGGAGTCTATTTTGCAATGAAATAAAAATTGGAAAAATATATTTACAATACCAAGGCTTTAAAGCCTTAAATGAAATAAAGTTTGAAAAATCGCCCATTGACTGGGCCATCAAAGACTTGTAAAAGCCTATTAATTTGATCATCCTCTTCAAAAACTTTGTAGCATTTGACTTTGTCAGCTAGAGATGGTCTATATTTCTCCTCATCTCTATATGCTTTCAACCTTGGATGTTTTGCTTGGAAGGTTTTGTTCACCTGCTGAATGATAAGGTTTGCTTCGTACTCTACTGTGTTATTTGTGACTTGAAAAGTTAATATGAAAGGTAAATGAATGCATTCCTGTGTGGGGGACACAAGGACTACACCTGCCCCTGTAGCTTCCTTAGAGTAAGCTCCATCAAAGAACATGTCCCAAATCTGTGGGCCTTCTTCCTTTATGATCTGGAAAACTGGTTTCTTAAGCTGCGTGGAGGGCATCTGAGATTCTTCAATCTGAAGAAAACAAACTCCAAAATTAGTGTCAACAACATAGATGGTATGATTAGTGGATTCCTTTCATCGTTGATGATATAAGACAACTGAGCCTCTCTGTACATTCTCCTATTCTCACCTCCAAAAATTGGGACAATAGCATAGGACAGATCATTTTGCAATGTTCCACCTAATCCCTTGATCCAGCCTCTCGAAAGCAACATGCCAAACTTGGGGGTACATCTACTACCACAATATCCATCATCATGCTTTTCATGGGCAGTTGAGACAAGGTGATGGCTAGGTCTTTGATTAGTCCCAGACATTTCACCATTCTAGAGTCAAAAGAAAACAGGTCATGATAAGGCTTGGTAATGTCAAGACCCAATTTATCCATGACAGCCTTGGGCATTAGATTATGGTTGGCTCTAGTGTCGAGAAGGAATTTGTGAAGGATTTTGTCATGAATAGTCAAAGAGACATAGAATGATGGGGAGCTGTCCTCACAATTTTCAATCATTGGGCTGAGAATAATAGCTAGTTTGTCATCTTGTATATTTACATAGTCGGTGGAAGCTTGGATGGCATTAGGCTCAAGGGCCTCAAGGATGGATCTTTTGAAGGACTCATTCTTCACTAGTTCAATCAGAAGCATAGGTATTCTTAGCTTCTGAATTTCTGATTGAAGACTGAAAGGAGAAGGAGACTTGTCAAGGCCTCTTACCTCTATCATTGGAGCTTTGAGGATGATGGGATCAATTTCCGGTTGCTTTTGCTTATTAGCTTACTGTACTGCAGGGATAACAACAATTTGAATAGGAGTTTCCTTGGCATTATTCATCTTCGACCCCAGATTATATCTTTGTTGATCTTCAGTTTGTAGAATAGCTTCACCGTCCCACTCTTAGCTGATCTGGTCATTGAATAATGACTTTTCATAGGCAGCTAAGGTCAAAAATGGGGCACTGCCTTTGTATTCCATACAATGGATCTCATCATCTTCTTCAAACTTCTCTTCTTCCATGACTGCATTTTGAAAAGGGGTCTTCACCCTTTGGTCTTCATTGGAATCTTTACTTCTTTGCAAAATCTACAACTGCTTATTAGTTCTTCTATATGGATTTGGATTTCTAGGAGCAAAGGTATCAGGAACTCTTCCTTTCTCAAGGTGCTGCTCAACCTTTAATTTGGAAATTCAAGAGGCTAACGACTCTATCATCTTGGTCATTTTATCGATCTTGGGATCTGAAGATGATGAATACTCGCCCCTTTGTCTTCTTCTATCGATATTTCCCTTGAGCTTCTCTGTAGCCATGATGTTTGATTCTACTTCCAAGGCTGCATCCTACATATCAGCCAAAGTAGCACATCACCTCTCCCTCAATAGTAGGCAGAATTCAAAATCAAAAGAACTGGCATAGGTGAGTTTAGCAGAGGTAGTGGTGGGTTTTACTTCAGCTGGTATCTTGTTGTACATGCGGTTAAACCTCTTATTAAAATCAGACAACAACTCACCATTTTCCTTTTTTAAGTTCCCAAACTCAGTGTGGTAGTAGAGGAGATCCTTCTTATCCCCCCAATACTTTAGGAATGCATCATCTAAAGCCTCAATATCTGCTATATATCTTGGGGTTAGTTCTCTGAACCATTTCCTAGTCTCTCCATCTAGGCTTTGGACAAAGACTCTCATCCACACATCATCTTCACTAATGTCCAGGTTATCAACATAGCTATAGAATTATTCAAGATGTTCTTCAGCTGTAACACCTTCAGTCCCAGTGAACTTAAGCCTATATTTTTGATATTCTCCAGTAGGCATGGCATTCAAAGGAGTGGGCAGTACTAGAGGTCCATATCTAGCATCTATGATTCTTTCCATTTTGGTAGGTGCTTGTGGACCTACCATAGCTGTGGTGGCTATAAGGGTACTGGCAGTCTGAATGATAGAGGGATGAGGAGTGACTGACAAGACTAAAGGAGTATGATGGGTAGGAGGTGAGGTTTCCTTTGGGCTTACAACGAAAGGAGAACCTAAGGAATAAGGATCTTTATGAATCTCTGAGAGTTTTTCTTCACTGCTAGTATTAGATGCTATACTCTCAACATGTATTTATTTTATTACAGGATTTTCTTGAAGAGATATAAGATATTGTTTAGGTTTGCCTAAACCTGATGCTCCTTTCTGCAATACCTTTCTATCTTTGATGTTTTTTTAGGGTCAAGTACTGGGTCAACTTGTGGCTTCTTAGGATTTCTCCAAGTATGCCTCACAAACTGAGCCAGAACTATGAAGTGGAGTCACCAAGAGGTTCGTCCTTCAGTAGAGTCACCAGATAGATGGTTACAACCAAAAAAGTGCCTAGACTTTGTCTATCATCAAAGTTGGATCTGTGTCGTCTCCCAGGGAAGCTAAGCTTCAGTCTCCTGTCCCCGGCAATGGCTCCAATTATGTTATCACTCCAGGAAACTCTCCTAGGTTACAGCTCAGAGATGCCTGGTAACATATAATCTTCAATATTGTTCTCTAAACTATTGGAATGGATGATGGTTTGGATCAAGCCAGATAAACATTTCAACTCTGTTTTTACTCAAGACATGTATGAACACCCTCAGCTTTACAAGGCTTTAGACCATTAATGCTCAATAGTTTGTAGATTTAATGGATAGATGGAGAATACTGACTATACCGGCAAATGCATATACAAACATATATGAATGGCTAACTACAGGCAGTAAAAGAAGCTTGCAAATCTAATTTATCAATGCAGAGATAAGATGACAGTTATCTGGCATTAGACATAGAAGAAACATGAACAACCTATTCAATGGCAAATCCAATTTATTAATGCAGAGATAAGATGACAGTTATCTGGCATTAGACACAAAAGAAATCATGAATAGACTATCCAAGTGCAAGCTTAGAACAGGAGAGAAATGGGTATTGAACACGTAATAACAAAAGAAGCTTATATTTGCTAGAATGAAGATGAGAAGCTTCAGTAGCAAAGTCTCAACAGTCTCCAGAAGTTGAACCCTTCATACATTTAGCTTTCAGCCTTTTATAGGCCTTTTACAATGCTCCTGAGCTCTCAAAGGATCGGAGTCTTAATCTATCCTCCCTGTCTTGTTAACTATTTGATGCCCTAACTAGGCAATCATGGGCTCAAAGGTTCCTTCTTCTAACAAAAGAGTAACCGCATTCGAGTGGTTTGCTACACTGGCAGGGAGCTCTCTCGTGCCAGAGATGCCCCACAATCATTCTGATTGTTTGGTTGTGTTGCGCTATCTATGCTCCACATTCATTTATTAGTTTTGGATGAGCTGTGCATGCTGTGGCCCTTGTTTTTCCCTTTCTAGTCTCTGTTTCCCGGCAGTCTGTCTCCCGGACTCTGCTATGTGGTGGAATGGGTCTTCGGGCCTCTGTTTTCCTTTTAAATGTTTATAGTGCCTGTTTTCCTGTTTTTAAATAGAAAATGTTGCACAAAGCAAAATCCCGCCCATCTCCGTTCTTCCGAACTTAAAAAGTCCTTAAAACTGGGCTATTCATCTATCGAGTCTGCTCTTAGGGTAGCTATTGCAAGTCGCACACGGCCTGTTCTCTTACTTCCCTTCATATTATTGGAATGTGTTGAAAAACACTAAAAACCATGAAAATTCGGCCTTGGTGGACTTGAAATATTATATATTTCATTCCTAAACCCTTTCGGGTCTGGGACCTATCGCATCGTCGCTGCCTAAGGCTCCCTTTGTTTTTTGTTAAAATATGAAATACACAAAAAGTGCATTGAAAAAGGCTTTCCTGCGAACCTGAAATATTATGAAATATCATGTATATAACCATCGGGTCTAGTTATCGGGTCGCCCATATACCTGTGCATAGGCCCCGCCCCTTAAGGTTTCTCCGATGTGATATCGTGATGCAACGTGGGCCGTTGATCTGCGTGCTTGATCGATGGTCCACGTTGAATCGACGATCGCCGTCACCATTTCCACATAGTCTGCATCGATTTCCACTGTCTACGACCACTGATTGCGACCCGTCAATCCGATCATCAGAGATCGCTGATCAGGGGTGTCTTGCGCCCATCTTTAAGTCGTCCTCTCTGCTTGCCGATTTGCGATTTGCTCCTTAGATCTGGGTCGTTGATCGGCCATATATAATGGCTGCTGTGCATTGCACTCTCTATGCCTGCGATAATGGTTTTTCACTATTTTTTGAGTGTTTTAGCCTCCCGATAGTTCTTTTTTGCCATGCTAAGGGTTCTTGGCATGTGTTGGTTTTGATCTTTGAATGATCCTTAAGCGAATTTTGAAGCCTTCAAGAGCATATTTGGATCCATTGGCATGATTTTGTTGGCTTATGGAGACTTTAAAGAGCATATTTGGATCCATTTTTGGGCCATTTGCCAACAAGGATAACAGGCACAACAAGGTTTAGTGGAAGATGGTAGAACCTCTTAAGGCAAGTTGGGTAGATAGGGCTAAAGAAGGCAAGATACTAGAGCAATTATAACCACTAGATCTAAAAAAAGAAATACATGCAATAATAGCAAGGATCTCATCAAATAAAAGTGATGTCTAGACAATAATAGTAAAGAAGAAAAATTTTC
Organism: Pinus taeda; assembly: GCA_000404065.3. Taxonomy (NCBI): domain Eukaryota; kingdom Viridiplantae; phylum Streptophyta; class Pinopsida; order Pinales; family Pinaceae; genus Pinus; species Pinus taeda. Next base: position 6,783 of record APFE030644713.1, on the reverse strand, counting down.
CTTCAATGGCACATCCAATGGTGACAAGAAGTCGAGCGTGTAATCCAACTTAGTTGTGCATTTTTTTAGTCTTTTATTGGGTCAAACAATAAGGTTGATTTTTTTGTGGATATAAGTAAATTATGTTTTTAGCAAATAAGGAACAAGCAATTTTGCTTGAAACTCAAGGCCAATAATTTTGCCTTGTGCAGATTTTATCTTAATAAAAACATCTAATTTTTGCTTTAAAAAAAAAGTATTTGATTTACATAGGTGGATGAAACATAGGGAGGGAAATTTGTAGGTATGGTGTAAACATAGGAAAGGATATCTACACTTGTGGACCAACCTTAAGAATGATAATTTATATATGTTGATGATATTCCTTATAGGGTTTGGAAGGCGTAGAAATCTACTTATGGTAGCTTAGTTTACTTACGAATCTAGGTGTAAAAATGAGAAACTTCTTTGTGTTGATATCAACTTCAATGATGATATGTAAGTTCAATTTTCCCCTCAACCTTGACTTTTTCCACTCAACCTTGATTTTCATCCAATGTGAAGTCAATTGTTTATCTTGTGGTTGAGGAGGTAACTTAACGTTAAGCATGCTAATTACATGTTACATCGTAAATATTATCTTTTAATTAATGGAAATTTCAAGACCTTCTTTCTTGAAATACATGTAAGAAAATAATTATGTGGTGTATATAAAAACCACCACGTCATTCCATTGGGAATCCCAGCAAGTAGACTTCCATTATCATCATTTTCAATTATTAATTTATTGCACAACTTATAAACAAGAAACGAATATTTTTTTGCAATTGATCATGTCCATATAAATTGGTTATATTATGTGACAATAAAGTATATACAATATTGCACATGAGGGAGATCATGAATATAAATTTACTGGCCACATCAAGTACCTATAACTATATAATTAGGTTAGAGAGAACAATTAAAGTCAACCTTTATGATTCTATCATATCCCAAGTTCTAACTAATTTCTCATCACTGGAATACAAAGAGTCGTCCCTTCATGTACTCGTATATATATTGTAGTTTATTCTTTATCATTTTTATTACTCTACAATTTTCACATTGTTATATGTGTTATTAGTCCCTTGGTTGGGGAATATTGTAATCGTTTTCTTTCCTTTACACGAGTTTGCACAAAAACTAAAATTAACTAACCTAATGTTACTCATTTATATTTTATAACACACTTTTTTTCAACATATGAATTTATTTCGGTTGTTTCTTCAATAAACAATCTAAAGTGACACACAAACTTTCCATTTCCGTTTAACTAATGCTAACATTAATCTTAAACATTTTAGGTTTAAAATTAAAAACATTTCTTCAGAAGTGGAGACAAAAAAACATATTTCTTTTTATGTTTGCTGGAGGAAAAAATATAAAATAAGATGGTATATTATTTTATGGAGAGACACTGGTTTTCTTTAAAAAAAACAAAACAAAATATCTGGTGCTTTACTTCATGAACAACAAATTCCATAGGATCTTCAAGTGGTTGGCTTATGGGTATTTTTCGAGTATTTTGCAACTAGCTCCTCTCTATTGGTATGAAGAAGAGGCACAACAATAGGTGCAGGAATGTAATTGTTGATGGAAAGCAAAAGAGCATGTTGCCTAATAGAGAATCTAGATTCTCAAGGAGGTCCAAAATGAGAAAACAACAACACTTGCCAAGGTACGGCTCAAACTTACAGTGAATATCAGCTCTTATGCATGTATTATTTTTTTTCAGCATTTTAAGATGCAAAAAAACTCAAATACAAAACAGTTTCAGTCAGAAAAACCCAATATTTTGAACGAAAATGTTCTATAGTAGATCCCTTTGTGCTTGTACAAATTTAAAATGAAAAACCATGAATATTTGGTATTCATACCTATAGAGGCTAATCTTCGCTATATTTGACACACCTTAATAGGTCTTAATCCAAATAAGTTGTTGGGAAAAAACTGAGATCCTTTTAAACTACTATACTAAGGGCATGCTTCAAATGAGAAGCACAAACCTAAACCCTAAAGGCCTAAACCACATAAGCAAACCAAACTTCCTCTTGTTGTTGTATCTGAGAGAATACAACTAGCTAAATCTAAAAAATGATACATTTAACATCTTTACTTACCCTTATTGCATGAAATCCTCGCCTTTTGATTCCATTTCCAACCGTACGTACCGTGTTCAGACCTTAGTAATGCTTCTTTCTATTAGTACCAATGCCACTAGTTATGACACTTGTCAAATAGTGGGGACCTAATTTGAAGGGAGAGATATGATAGACATCAACTTTGCATCAATTGACCCAATTCTGATTATGCAGATTCCACTTCTGAGTTCGATTCCAGCAGGGTTTGAGTTAAATCCAAACACTAAAAGGTCCACTTGAAAGGCCACTTTTGAGCTTGATTAAATTGCAAGGGATGGTTATGTTATGATTGTGAATGACCTACATGGCTTCGGAGAACTCTCCATGGTCGTTTCTCCTTCGAGAGGTTTGAGCTCTTCATTTATTTCCTTCTGCCTCTTGTATTAACAGACATATTAACATTATACAATTTTAAGTGGCATGGTTTAGGGCCCTACATGCTATGTTATGGATAAGGAGATGAGGCACGTGACCCTCACGAGAGGGGCCACATGGTTCATCGAGGTCTTTTTTTTAATTTTTTTAAGCACTTTAATGACTTTTTGGACCTTAACTTTGAGTTAGTTCTTATTTGTGCAGAGTTGGTTTGAAGTTGTTAGTGTTAGAGCTAGCAGAGAAACAATGGCCGACTCTTCTGAGATTGTAGTATGGGGAGACATTAGAGAAATTTTTTAGGTCTAAAATTGGCATCCTAAGGAATATTATAAAATAATAGTGAAAATAATAAAATAAGATTAAATTACATCATCAAATTTTAGAGGGGAAAAAGAAAAACTATTTTTTCAACTTATCTCCCTATGGTTTTACTCAAATTTCGAACGGGCGTACTCGTTGGATGCATAATTTAATTCCTCATCCAAGAGTTACCCATGTTCCACACTTTCGTTGGACATTTCTATACAAAAAATGAGAAATACATGAAAAACGTTGTTGCAATCACATTTTTCATGTATTTTTCATTTTTCTTTTATCGGGGTCCAACAAAAGTATATAACGTGGGTACTCCTTAGATGAGGAATTAAATTCTACATCCAATCAGTGCTCCCACTCAAAATTTGAGTAAAATCATAGGGAGATAAGTTGAAAATACGAGTTGAAAAAATAGTTTTGTTTTTTTATTTTTTTTAAATCTTTTTACTTTTTTACTACAAAAATGGTGAATCATCCCCCATGGTTGACATCATCATATTGAATCCTATTGGTTCTTGTAAATTTTATTTTGGTTGAACTTTTTTGTTTTGAGGCCCATTTTAGACCTCAAATTTTCTCTAATGCTTATTTTTACCTGGTGTAACTCTATAAACACTTTGTGTATGGCGACAAAGACAAATCCCCTGAAAGCATGTCCTCCTTATTCATTCTTGCAGTACAAATTTGACTTGATATCTTGTTTGCATGAGAGGTTTACTTTCCTCATTGTAAGAGTTGTCATAAGGTAAGTATGCAACATGTAGACTAGTTTTCTTATTTATATTTTTTTGGGTAGAAAATAAATTCATCTTTCCTTTACATGTAAAGGAAATTCCAAGCAAACATGGCATCAGAGCATTACTTGTATTTTAGTGTGCAGTTATGCAACATTGCCCAGTTCTGCTTGATATTTTCCCTATCTGTTCATTATATTACTCAACGCCCTTGGTATTGCACTACATTTCTCAAGATAAAATTGCACTGCATTTCTCAGGCTACTTGTTTCCCTCTGGAATTCCAAAAGTAGGCAGCCTTCCCCAGATTGTCGGTATTTGCATTGCTCTTTAAAGTTGCTTCTACCATTTTGGTTTATTTGATTCACATCTTAAGATGTCTTCTCTTTCGTGGGAAGCTCTACTAGATTATCGTTGATGTGATGCCAAAGCCTATTGGCTTATTTTTTAGTTGATCCATTTTTATTCCCTTCAAGCAAGATCGCTCAGTGAATATTACAGATCTCCACAATGAGCTTATTATACATATTTTCTGGTTCTCACATGATTGTTCTTCCTACGTCTTCATTCTCCTTGATTTGCTTTGTGTACAACTCATTTCCTTACTCTCAAACCACTTCTCTCAAGTCGACATCATGTATCTTATTGGCCCAACCTAGGGTTTTGACTTTGTGTACTCTACTTTTTGAGACGATACATCTCTATTTCTCATTATTGATACTATTGTGGATGGTTATTCTCAAGTGATATATTTTTTTTTCATGATATTCTCATTAATCTCTGTTAATAAGCACATATACTCATCTTTGTATATATTGCCAAGACTATTTGTCTCATATTTTTTTTAATGAATCAATTTATTTTCTTGAAATGCTTTCTTGTAAATATCATGTTTTGCTTTATGGTTTTAGTTTCTTTATGATTTGATTCATGAATTTGAATTGTTTATACCTGTATGAGATCATACAATTTCAAGTTGTTAGTTTTATGTTCACAAATATATCTTCTGAGATTAGAACATATGGTTTCCAATGTGGATAGGATGTCAAAAATGCCACAACATGACTCCCATTTGTCCTGCAATTGTAGTTGTTGAATCTTGAGTATATCTAATTTATTGAACTAACAAAAAATGTGTCTATGGAACAATGAAGTATGTAATGTATTCCATTATAAAAGCAACAAAATTCCACCACTTGCATCCTTCACAACACGTTTGTCATTATATCATTTTTTTTTTTGGAAACAAATATCTTTTCACGGATTTTGTACTTTTCCATTTTATTTCCATTTGTATAATCTACTTAAACTTGCAAAGGAATGGGATATTGCCAAATTCCATCTAGGTGGTTTACTTAAATATCAGCATGCATAAATTTTATCCTAAGTTTGAGGATAGGGAAAAGAGGGGAAAAATGCATACTATGCATTATGTATGTCAAACTTTATTATTAATCCTTTATTCTAAGTTTAGAGGATAAAATGTGCACGAGGATAAAATGTGCCAAGATAAAGTGCTTCAAACTGTATATTTTCCCTTTTATCCTACGTTTGAAAAGGTAATAACACAAGCACAAGTGGACAAATGTTTTCCTGTCATTTGCGATTAAGCTTTAGTCATGATCATCACCTCAAGATTCGATCCCATGCTCCATCCACGACCATTATCCTCCCCCCCCTCCCCCTTGCTTTCTCCCTTTACCGCTTGGGGGGTCTAGAAAGAAATTTCTTTCGCCAGGCCCTACTCCCTATGTGATGCGTCACGGTGATTTTGCACCCCCCTGTTGATACTGCTTACTACCCATCACCCCCTCCGGAAACTACCCATCATGCATTTGTTCCTATCGCACCCCCACCACTCCTCCACCACTCTCTGCTTGCCACATGTCTCAACCGCTACCCCAATTAAATGTCTTCCCACTTTATACCCATTTCACATTCAATTTTCTGGGTAACCATTCAGTAACGGCCCCATGCCATTTCTAAAAAGACGTTGCCTAAGATTTTAAATAGATCCAGAGCCCGTCATTGCCAATCTTTCATCTCTCATTTTGTTTCCGTTGTTCATAATTGCTTGCCGCAGTCTCTATGAGAGCGTCCTTGCCACCAATATCCCAATAGTCCCTAACCTCCCTGTGCTTTTTCGCCTGACAGACTATTCTTTCTGAGCCTGGTAGCCTCCTTTGCCTATCTATTTTGTTCAGAAATTATTACAATCATGCCTCGTAAAGCTAAGACCAAGGACCAGGACATTAACCTGTTAATTCCACCTTCTATAGACTTGGATCACACACCATTGGTAGACAGGGATTACCGAATAACTGAGACACTTTGTGACTATGATTTCCTCAAGTTATATTGTTGGTTAGACGATAAACACTCTGATAAAACTGATGAGATAGGACTCTAGGAGTCAAACCTCCCCCACTATATCTTTCTTGTGACATTTCAAGCCCCAAAATTCACCAAAAGATGCCAAGCTTGCTATGTCCCTGCTCAAAGAGCCATAATTGCACCTACATGTGACATCCTTTTCACCATCACAGTCAAATCTATTGATCAAATGATGTTGGCCCCTTCTGTGGAAAATGTTTCCCCTTTCTCCCTAGAAGCCCTCACCCAGCTTTATCAAAAGCTATATTTTGCCACCAGATCTATGATTTTTGAGATTTCCCTGCCAGAGAACTCCCAATTGCCCAAGAAGAATCCTATTTATCCTTCTTCCAGTTTCCCTGATCATGCCATGCATATTATTTCTATCCTTTCTCACATTCTAGGCTACCATTCTGATTAGTGGGTAGATGAACCTATTTTAGGATTCCTCTCCACATTCTCTATAAACAGCAAGCCCTATACAATTTTTAATTTCAATCAATTCTTTGCTGACAATATCCATGAGAAGTTCATCAAGTTTCCCATAGAGAAGGTGTTCAATTACACCTTTTTTTTTGTTTACATGTTCATATATTATCAAGCAGAGAAGTTCAAATTTGCATTGCAGAAATTGGATGATGCAGGGGATCAACAAATAGTGATCTTTTGGACCTCATTGGTCATGAAGGAACAATAGAATTCACCTACAAATAGTTTATAGAAGAATTTGTTCATCTAGCTTTAAACATTCTCTACAGTGCAGTGCAACCCAAAATCAGTAAGGAGGTTAAAAGGATTATACATCTATCAGACCAAAAAATGAT